>NW_004624761.1:26284834-26313232 GCF_000247695.1 Heterocephalus glaber
TGCTGGATTGATTTCTCATGCTCCCTTACAATTTTGAGCAATTTTTCTTTTCCTAGTCATTAATTGCTATCTTATGTTCTATATTCAAAATTCTGTCCTCACATTGGCTCATTCTGCTATGTAGACTTTCAGTGGAGTTTTTTATCGCCTAGAAATCTGTTTGCATCTGTTTTATGGATTCCATTTGTTTCTATGTTGGGATTCCATCACGTTCCTCAGCTCCTCTCTAGATTTATCAATCATGTCTTGCACTATGAGCATAATCTCTGCTGTTGTCTGAGAAATTATTTCTGATTTCATTTTTTCCAGATCCTCTTTTGTTTCCAGTTCAGGGAGTTCAGGTGGTTGAGTATTAGAGTGTTCCATCTCATTTCCCTTTGTGGTTGCTGTAGGTGATCTGGAAGTCTGGTTTTGAGACTTATTTATGTGTCTTCTCATTTTGACGGGGTGGGAGTGGGGTGTGCTGTTGGTGCCCACGCAGCTCACCTCCTCTGCACTGGGAATGGTGGTATGCCATCCCAGATGTCCCTTCCCCTGCCCTCAAAGCAGTGGAATGCCAGCTCAGAAGCCCCTTCCTCTGGGCTGGGAGCTGTGGAATGGCAACCTAGAGGCCCCTTCCTCTGTTCAGGGAGTGGTGGAATGGCGCCCCAGAAGCCCCTTTCTCTGGGCTGGGAGTGGTGGAATGGCCTGATGAGGTTTCTTAAAAAGCTGGAAACTGAAGCAGCCCAATCACATAACTCCAATGAAATTGGCAAAACCTATTGTTTTTCTTCAACAGTCAAAACATGTGAATAAATTCTGCACTCATTCACCTCAAGTACAAATCTGCTGTTAACATGCTTTGAATAGAACCATAGTTGAAACATGTCATTCATACACTGTTACTAATGTTCTACACAATGCTTCTTGTATTCAAGATCCCTGCCTTTCTGTTGGATGGTGCTTAGCAGCAGTATTCACCATTGCACAATGAATATACACTTGTTTAGGGGAAGGGAAGAGGGTAATAAACCTGGGGAGGAAAGGCTGGGTGATAATGCAGGTATATATTCAACTTCACTCAATAAAACTGCTTTTCCAAACTGGCTATACAAATGTAATTGGCACCCACAGCATGTGACCATTCCAGATGCTCTGCCAGTCTTTTAAATTTTAATCATGCTGTGGTATGTAGTAGCAAGTTTTTGTGATTTTAATTGCACTTCTCTGATGAATAATGGGATTTTGCCTTTTTATGTAAGTTACCTTGTTTGGCATTTGGATATCTGTTTTTGTGAAACACCTGGTCATGTCTCTCACACATTTTTGTATTGAAGTATCTCTTTTTTATTGTTAATTTATAAGATTTCTTCATACACTGTTGATGAAAGCTCTTCCTCATTTTGTGTACATCTCTATGGTTTTTCTTTGCACTCTTTTAATGCCTAGAAGTTTGGCTTAAAAGAATTTTCTGTAGCCCAATTTATCAACCATTTCTTTTATAGTTAAGACTTTATGTGTATTGTTTAAGAAATCTTAACCTACCTCCTGGTCATGACCCATTTCTCTGTAATAAATTCTAAAAGATTTCAGATTAGTGCATTGCTATGAAATGTCAATTTCACTTTTTTTCCAGCAAAATTTACCAAAAAGCTCATCTCCTTTTTTGTTCTTTTTATCTCTTCCTCCATACTCTACAGTGTCATTTTAGTCATAAATGAAGCAACTCTGTATGTCTGGGTCTTTTCTGTACTCTGATCTGTTCCTGTGATCTATCTACCCACCTTCACACTGCCTTAAATATTGTGGCATTTTAGATTTTATCAAAACTTCCAATGAGGGCTGGGTGTGGTGGTTTACACCTGTAATCTCAGCACTCAGGAGGCTGGAGGCAGGAGGACTGCCATCAGTTTGAGACCAACCTGGGCTACATAGTGAGTTCAAGTCCAGCCTGCTGAACTACACAGCAAGACCCTGTCTCACTAAAACCAAAAAAACCTTCCAGTGAAGCAAATCTTCCAACTTTGTTCATTTTCAGAATTTTCAGAAGGTATGCTTGACTCTCTGTATTACCAAAAAAAATGGATTTCCACAAAAAAATACTAGAATTGTTATTGGGACTGAATTGAACTTCTGTAGAGTAACTTGGAGAGAAATGTCACCTTTATGACAGATTGTCTTTCAATTCATTAACGTGGTCTATTCCTCCATCTACTCAGGTCTTTTTCCTTTCAATAATATTCTATGGTTTGATGTGGTCTTACACTCTTTTGTTAGAAGCACTGCTAAATATTTCATGTTTTGGGATACTATTTTAAAAGGTATCTGTTTTTAAAACATTTTCAAGTTTTTGTTGGTATATTTGATTTTTGTATGCTGACCTTGTATCTAGTAACCTTGCAAAAATGTTAATTCTAGGGCCAGGGATTTAGCTCAGTGGTGCCGCCGCCTGCCTCAAAAGCACAAGGTCCTGAGTTCGATCCTCGGTACCCCCCAAAAATAAAAAAAAGATTATACTATAATTAAAAACCATGTTAACTCTAGTTGTATATTATTTTGGATTTTCCATATATAATCAGGTTATCTATAGAGACAGTTTTATTTCTCCCTTTTCTTGCTTTTCTTATGATCTCCAGTAAATGTTGATTGTAAGCAGTGATGACAAGAACGCTTGTTCAGTTCCTCAGAATGTTCAGAAAGAAAGCTTCTGAACATTTCACCAAATGTGTTTGCTACAGATATGTCATGAACAAGTGTTAAACTTTATTGCACTTATTGAGATGATCAATAATATTTCTATTAATGTGATTGTACAAATTCATTTTTAAGAGTTAAACCAACTTTGCATTCCTAGAATAAACTCAGCTTCTTTATAATATACTGACTAACATATTGCTAAATTGAGTTTACTAGTGTTTTTACTTACACAGGTATTTACATTTACTAATTTTCTAATAACTGTGATCATGTATGATATATGCCAAAATTAATTTTTTCCTTTTTGTTGTTTTTTTGTTTTTTCTGTTTTTTAAGATAGGATCTCACTATATAGTTCAAGCTGGCCTTGAACTCACTATGTTGCCCAGGTTGGCCTCAAATTTGTGACGATCCTCCTGTCTCAGCCTCCCAAATGCTGGGATTATAAGCATGGGCCACCACACCTGCCCATTCTGTGTTTATGGATTAGAAGTCTATCCTGGAAGCTTCTTCCAGCACTATGAAGATACAGTTAAGCAGACTTCTAGCATCAATCATTTCTGTTAAAGTTAGTTTTTGGCTTTATTGCCATTTAATTGATGGTAGGATGTATCTTTGTCCCTGGCTGTTTACCATTATTCTTTGCCTTTGGTTTTCAGCACTTATGCTACCATATGCCTAGGATATTATGTTTCTCTATTGAGGATACAAAATATCATAGAATGAGTAGCTTATAAATAACAGAAATTTGCTTCTCACAGATCTGGAGGCTGTGAAGGCTAAGATCAAGGTACTAGGAACTCAGTGTCTGAGGGCCCACTTTCTCATAACTGGCCCCTTCTTGCTGTGGCCTCACATGGTGGACAGGGGCTAGTTAAACTGTCTGGGTCTTGTTCATGAGGGCACTAACCTCATTCACAAAGGCTCTGAACTTATCACCAAATCACCTCCCCAAACCCCAATCCTGATACAATCACCTTGGGGGTTAAGATTCTAACATATGAATGGGGGGGTCAAACCTTCACACCATAGTATGTTTCCCATACATTTATTCTTTTCTTTCTTTTTTTTTTCCAGGGATCGAACTCGGGACCTTGCGCTTTCAAGGCAGGCGGTGGAACCAGAGCTAAATCACCGGCCCCCATACAACTATTCTTACTAGAGTTCTCAAGTCTTCTTAAACCTGTGGCTTAGAGTCTTTTATCTATGTTGGAAAATTCCCAGCCTGAAATTCAAATATCATTCCCTTCCCATTCCCTAAGAAACTCTTTCCTCTCTTGAGATTCCAATCGGAACACATGAGATCACTGGATCACTCAGTCTTGAGTGTGTCTTGTGACCTCTTCCAAGGTATTCATTCTTTTGTCTACCCATGTTTTGGTCTGGATATTTTTTTCCAGTCATCAGTCTACTTATTGTTTCTTTTAGCCTTGTTAATTTACTGTTAAATCCATCCATTTCTTTCTTTTCTCTTTTTGTTTGATGCTGGTGATTAAACCCGTGGCCTTGTACTTTCACATTCTATTACTAAGCTATACTAAAGTCCTACTTACTTCTTAATTTCACATATTGTTTTTTCAGTTCTAGAATTTTCTTTTAGCTCTTTTTTTTATTACAGTTTCCAGTTCTGCACTGAAATGTAAAAGTGTGGCATTTAGCACATTATAGTTATTTTAAAGTCCAAATTGGATATGTCCAGTATCTGGAGTCTCTGTGGGTCTGATTCTACATAGTATCTTGTCTTTACTTGAATCATACCTACCACTTTCTGGCTAAGATTAAGTGTGGTCTCAGTTTAATATTTGTCCATTTTTTTTTAACTGAGTGCTAAACACTGGATTTGGAAAAATTTAGAAGATAATTGGAAACTTGAAGTGTTATTTGCTTTTAGAGAAAATTAGCTTTTGCTTCTTGCAGACAAAAAGTGGGCCTAGTTAGGGCACTAGCAGTCCCAAATCATCTCAATATAATTAGGAATAAGATGACTACAATTTGGGCTCCAATTTTTTGGAGGACTGATCACCACCCAGAGTTTACTTCTACACTTCAAGTGAAATCTTAGGGCCGGGGATTTAGCTCAGTGGTTTTGCCACCTGCTGTGCAAGCACAAGGACCTGAGTTCGATCCCCGGTACCCCCCCCCCAAAAAGCGAAATCTTGAGTATTTATCAGGCTACTTCTACTGGTCAATTCCTGAATTCAACTTTTTGTCTCCTTGGTCCTATTACTCTGTCAAAAGTTTTGCTTAATCTTTGGGCCCCACTGAGTGTATAAATAAAATGTGGTCTTTAGGTTGCATGATCCAGTGGATACTCATTTTTAAAATCAAGAAGCCTAAAAGACTTGGTTTCTAGTCTGGATATTATCTTTGTTAATCAACTACTTATGTGAGTGTATTCTTATTTATTAAATGAAGATACTCGTCTTCAACCACATGTTTGAGCCTCAAATTATGTCATAGCTAAATATTAAAGATGATTCGAAAGTACCAACATGCTAATTAGCCTACAGCTGTTAAACCAACATTAAATAAGAACAGCCTGATATAGTGAGGATTCTAAGAATATAGCATAGAGATTTTACATCCCCAAAACATTATAAATTCAAACATTTTTAAATTTCTTAAGTCCTGTAGAACAATAATCACCAAACAAATATCTCTTTGTACATACTTTTACATCCCATTTTTTTGAAAAGGTTCAAGTCAGGATCCTTGGCTTGTGACTGTATTCCACATACAAATATTTTTGAAGTATTGTTACTTGTTAAGATGGACATATGGGCAACCGTGTACCATGAACCTGTATTGACCATTAAGATATCATCATCCATATTTAATAAAGCCTTTACAGAATGGACAGCAAGACTTCGAGATTTGTCCTACAAGAAAACAGTATGATTAGAATTTCAGAGGGTCTGACTAGAAACATAAATTGACTTCTTTTTGCTTTAGATAAAAGAAAGTACTTAGTAGAGATCTTGAGGAGATACTTAACCTATTTTAGTTTAAAACATCTCAATATATGTCTAAATAAAAGTTAACAGGGCCAGGGATTTAGCTTAGTGGTTCCACCACCTGCCTCGCAAACGCAAGGACCTGAGTTCAATCCCCAGTACCAAAAAATAGAAAGTTCACAAAGGCCAGGGATTTAGTTCAGTGGTACCGCTGCCTGTCTCACAATTGTAAGGTCCTGCAAGGTCCTGAGTTCCATCCCTGGTACCGCTAAAAAAAAAAAATTACTGAGTTAATTTCCTGCCAGGGATTTAGGTTCCGCCGCCTGCCTCACAAGTGCAAGGACCTGAGTTCGATCCCCCAGTACCAAAAAAAAAAAAGTTAACAAAGAAAACTGCTAAATATATTTATAACAAAGATTTTGTTCTACACAAATTACTAAAATATGATTAACAGATTAATAATGTCTTAGCTCCCATTCTTATTCCTTCAAGAAAAGTCATTCAAAGAAACAAACAAAAAAACATTCATCTGCTCTTGCATTTTTCTTCCTCATTGCATTTAACCCCTCAGAAAGATTAAAATTATGATATTTGAAAAGATTATAAAAAGAAGATAAGCCTACTGTTGATCTCAGTACTTGATAAGGTAAGACATTCTGCCCAAGAACGTGGATGTGAGGAAGGAATAAACTTTAGTGAATCTCAGGCCAGAACTAGAATCTAAGGATATAAAAATGAATTTAACCTAATAATTTGGACCATCTACTTTCCATTCTATTGAAACCACATTATTCCTCTCATTCTTTTCCTACTGATCCCCATTATATACCTCTTCCAAATCAAAGCTGTAAGACTATATTAAAGAGAGTCTGAGAAGTATTAAGCACTGCCTTTTCTTATGTGAAATGGCACAAGTATCTTCCCTGGAAGTGAAAAAAAGAAAAGGTCTCATTGTAGCTGCCCTTGAATCTTCCCTTAGGAGAAAATAAAAAAGCCTTTCAGCTGCCAACAACTCCACCATCTAGGAGTCTGGAGAGGAGAATATGTTCTTTTTTTTTTTTTTTTGGTACTGGGAATCGAACTTGGGACCTTGCGCTTATGAGGCAGGCAGCGGAACCACTGAGCTAAATCCCCAGCCCAAGAATATGTTGTTTACAACTTCATGTGATACTAAGATGCCGAGATATAAAAGGAGCACTGATTGAAGAGGTATCAATTTATTCACGGGGACAACTGGCCCTTATAACCTCCACAATAATACATTAAACATTAAAAATATAAACAGTGTTCAAAGGGATTCTTTGAATAAGTAGAATTGCTGAAAATTACAGTGAAAATAAATAGTAGTTTACCTGAAAGATAAGTTTATAATCTTTGAAAAGATCTATATTTATAAGATCTTTTTTCAGATGAGATGGAAAAATTAAGACATCATAGCAATGTTGGTCCACAGCAAAGACTTTATCATCAATATGCAATACAGATTTGACTTCATTATAGCCTTTTTTCCTCAAATTAATATAAACTTCTTCAGGGCTGTAAATATACAATATTAGAGTGTAATTACAAATATAATACATTTAAAACGTATTCCACATTAACACCTTTTTCCTGCACCAAAATAATACTGAATATGTTACATCTAATGGAACTCATAATTTTAGCCAATAAGAAGTTAAAATATAAACAAAGAAGTTAACATAATTATGCAATTACCTTTGGTAATTTGGTGATAAGATCTGGAATTAAATTGTAACTCCATAATTATTCCCCTAGTGTGTCGCCTACCCTTAAAAAAATAATATTTCTAGCCAGGTGTGGTAGCACATGCCAGCACTCAGGAGGCTGAGGCAGGAGAATCACAGAGAGTTGGAGACAGACCTGGTCTACATAGTGAATTTAAGGCCAGTCTGAACTACATAGCAAGACCCTGTCTAAAAAAAAAAAAAAAAAGATAATCTTTCTTATGATGTCATTTTAAAAGATGGAGACTTGAAATATGGAGTATGAATTATTTTAAAAATCTGATTAAACTCTCACCTTATCTTACAAGTATTTATCCAAGCATAAAGTGGCAGGGTAGAGGCTCTCAGTTCCTGTTTTCTAACTGTTTCCGGCAGAATATGATAAATTGAAAGGGCATCATGTTTGATTCGACATCTTGCCAATGCTGCGGCCAATTTTGTCTTAAAACTAGAGATAGAAAATCCATTTTTGATGAATTTTAATAAATTTGTCTACAGTTCCATTTTACATTTTGAAGTCAAAAAACTGTCATATCTGAAAATAGAAATCCAAATGATCTTCACACCTTTCTTCTGTTTTTTGCTGTCCCTGTATAGTTGTACATGCCTCAAATATTTATATCAATTGCTAATTGAAAGACAAGTATTAGAGTCTGACAAACCTGAAGTTAAATCCAGGTTTTATCACTTACTAGTTGTGTGACCTCAGGAATGTTACTCAGTCTCCTTTCTCAGCTTCTTCCTCATCTGTAAAGGTGGGCAAATTACCCTGCTACTAACGTATTTATTAGGAATCCTGCATGCAAGACACTTAGCAGTGCTGAGCACACAGCAAGCAAGCATTATAGAATGGTAGTGCTGATATTTCACGAGTCTGTATCAAGCCCAGTCCAGTTCCAAACAGCCCATGTCTCAAAGTTCCAAATAGCAGCAAAGAAAACTAACTGGCTCATACTACCAGCAAAGCATAATACACTTCTAATAAATGAGAACACAGCACTTGATCCTGACCCACATTTACAGTATCTTCACAGGAGGAATTTAACTGAAATAAACCTCCAGTGTAAGCTGGAAATGAGGAAGAGATGCCTGCCCCAGGGATCTGGGTACCACTTGAATCACACCCACTGTGTGGAACAGAAAGGAGTGGACATCCCCTGGGAACTGACTGGGGAGGGCAGGACAGTGAAACTGTTCCAAAGAAGGTTGGGAGCTGGACAGGGGGAGCAATGTGGCTCAGTTCTGTTCTTAGCACCAACTATTAAATACTGCTTTCTTCTCATGCTGATAATCTCCCTCAATAGACTAAGAACTTCTTACCCATAAAAGTGTTTATGTCAGAATATATGAGGAGATATGAGAGAGAGAAAAAGAATATAGGAGCACTTGGGAAAAAGAGGGAATGGTTAGCATACGTTAAGCCTCTTCGGACTATAATAAAATTAGATTTGTTTGTTTCTAGTTTAAATGTTAGAGCAATGACATAGTACATTAATTCACACCAAAGAATGAATTTAAAGTGGTGAGATACTGTCCTGAAAATACATTGTGAGATGTTGGATTACAGAGACTTTTTGATAAAACAGGTTTTCTAAATTCCTATGTGGTTCAAATTTACCATAATAAATTCTATTGACTGAATTATTGAATTTATGTGGTACCACAATTATCTTTTTTTTTGGAGACAGGGTCACTTTGTAGTTCAGACTGGCCTTGAACTCACTATGTAGCCCAAGCTGGCCTTGAACTCACATTGATACTCCCGCCTCAACCTCCTAAGTGTTGGGATTATAGACATGTGCCACCATGCCCAGCTCATATAACAATTATCTTTTACTAACAGCTCCATTACACACACAGTCAGAGCTTTCTCTCTAAATGTTAAATTATAATTGTGTAATTCTTAAGCTTAAATCTTAGATGAAATCCACGAACCACAGAACAGAATCTAAATTCCTTATCATGATATACTAGGATATTAATAATTTAACTTAACCAACTCTTCCTGCCTCAATTTCACCAGTACCATCCATAAATCTATTTCCCACCACAATCCCCCACATAGCTATGGTACGTCAGTCCAAAAGCTGCCAGGTCTCTCTCTCACATATATATGTATGACGTATATTCCTCCAATAACTTAGACTACAATTAAATGACTCAGGTTCAAATTCTACTTCCACCAGTTACCAGCTATGTGACTTCAGGCAAGTTATTGTACTCTTCTAAACTCTAGGAATTAGTACCTAATTTACAGCGCTATTACAAAGATGCTTATGGAAATTTACTTAAGGTCAGGCTAGTCAAGAAAATATTATAATTAATATGTTTATTTTTTTTCTGCTATTAACTAAGTACTGTGGTCAGACCTGGAACTATAAAGATTAAAGAAGAATTTTTACCCTTAAGTAATTTCTAATTTGGTGGGAAATCTACACACAAAATAAATAATGACAGCACAAGTGCTACAGTCACACAGATAAAGAAGAGAGTGGATGTACAGAAAAAGGTGCATCAGAATCAGGCCAAAGGGACCTCGAAGTGGGAGGCTTGAGTTTACTACTGAAGGAGGAGCAAGAATTTTCTGGATCACAAGAGGAGAAAAGAGGTAGAGACAGCATGAGTTTTCCAGACATAGAGAGAAGACCCACGGAGGGCAGAACACTACAGAGAATCGGAGGTGTTACACAGCAAAGCATGTTTTCTAAGCGGAGTGGTGAGAGGGTGGAGCACTCAGATCAAAATTAATGTATACACCATGCATAGGATGTTGGAATGTTTTCTGCAGGAAATAGAAGGTAGAGAGTAAAGAAGTTATCAATCAACTCACTGAACTAACAGCACTGTGGGCTGCAAGTGAAACTATACTATACGTAGGTACTATCCAACTCTACATACTGTAGTCTGTCACAGTACCATCTATAAATCTATAAACAATGCCCCCAAAAGTTACTCTCACTGCTCTTCCTTATTGTAGCAACCTACTGGTTTGACCTCTAAGTACTCTGTCCATTCTGGGAATAGAAACTCCCTTCTTCTAAAGGGAAATAAGTAGAATAAAGATATGCTGCATACAGGAACCCAATAACCTAAATCAGTGATGGCGAACCTTTTAGAGATCAGTGTCCAAACTGCAACCAAATACCACTTACTTATTGCAAAGTGCCAACACTGCAATTCAACCTGAATGCTGAGGTTTTAGTTTAGAAAAAACAACTCATACATTAACATCTTTTGTCTTAAAAGAAAAACAAATACACATGCCATCGGTTCACCACCACTGCCCTAAATGAATGTAAACATTATATGTCATAAATATGAGATAAGATTCATAATATTAACAAGAAAGAAAATGGGGAAAGAGGATTTAGAGGAGGAAGGAGGGAGGCAAGAGGGAAGAGGACTTTAAAAAAAGAATCAAGCTGTGTTATGTACCCACTCCCCAAGATGATTATAAACTGCATGTACTGAAACCATGTACTAGGAAAAAAAAATTTTTTTCAAAATTTTTCAAAAAAATGTCCCTCCACGCCTCCATTCATATCATTTTCTTACAAGGGGTCCCTAACTGACTGTCTCTGGCCACCACTAATGGCCATGAGTGCACACTGGAGCAGTAATGTTTCTGATGTAGAACAGAAAGACAAGCCAGTGTTTCTAGTGCTCAGTACTGGAAAACCTAAGTGTTGGTAGCCAAGTTTCCCATCATAGGGAAGTTCTGTAGCAAAGACTACAGCTAACAAGAGTCTTGATGCTACATGGGGAGCGGGGTTCTAGTTAGCAGACACAGAGCTATGTCACTGCCCTGCCCGAATCCTCATGTTCAATTATTTCATTTTCAATCTATCAGTTGCAAAAAAAAAAAAAAATCCTAATATAGCACTTTCCCTCATTTATTTAGTTAGTTAGCTTTAGCTATGTGTGTGGAGCCAGGGATCCAAGCCAAGTCCTCACATATGCTAGGCAAGGGGCAAGGGTTCTACCCAAGACATGCCCCAGCCCTTTTTCTGCTTATTTGTTTCCTGCAGTACTGAGGATTGAACCCAAGGCCTTCACACAGAGCTACATCCCTAGCCCTCGTTTGTATGTATGTATGTATAGAGACAGGGTATGACTAAATCACTAAGTTGCCCAGGCTGTGATTGAACTTGTCATCCTCCTGCCTCAGCCTCCCAGAGTGCTGGGATTATAGGTATGCACCACTATACCCAACTCCCATAGTTTATTTTTTAATGAAATAGGTTTTACTCCTTTTAGGCTTTAGAATTGTCAGAAATTTTTTCTTTACCACTACCATTATTAAAGCCTAACACATCAGAAATTTTTCTCTTTGAGCATAAATTGAATATTAACGTCAAAGGTAATTCTCTGCTTGAAAAATGTAAAATCAGATACCATACAGACATCAGTTTCAGACTCTTTGCTAGGTAGGTAAGTGAAACTAGCAAAGAGCTGGAGCAAACATGAGAGATTAAAAAAAAAACCTCTTCAACAAGTTTTTTAAGTGCCATTTTGGCTGAGAAACTCCAGGTCACTATGGGCAATGTGACAATTGAAAATGATAAGCAAAACAAAATGTCTAGCAGATGTGATTTAGCTGCATGATTGGTCTAACATTCATAAATCACTCAATGCAAATTACCTTTCCACCTAATAGAATAAGGAAGCAAATTACAACTGACCATTTCAGTTGTAAATGCTCAACTGAAATGCTGAAATGCTGAAATGCTGATCTCTGTTTTCTTACTTCCCTTGATTGCCATTTTCCACTTCCTGAATTGCAGCATGGAAAGTGCCTCTAGGCATAAAGCCAAGATGATTCTAGAGCTCAACACTTTTGTTTTTGTCCTCTCAGGTATCAAGTTCCTATGCTGTTTCTTGTCTAACATCTAAAACCTTTACCTCATGTGTTTTATCCAGGTTTCTAAAGAGAACAAGTCCAACCCAGTAATTACACATTATACCAAATAATTACACATTTAAAATACCACTCCTCCTGCCATGAGGAGTGCATTGTGGGAAGCAAGGGTTACAGGCTTGGAAACCAATGAGGATGCTATCCCTGCAGTACAAGTGACAGACTATGGTGGCGCTGGACAGGAGTGTGAAAAGGAGAGAACTGGACAGATTAGCATGCGTCTTGATCTGGAGTCATAGGACTCGATGCATTAACTACAGTAGGGTGCAGTGCAGGGGTGGAAAGGGGACAAGGCTGCCATCTAAGCACACGGTGGTGCCTCAACGACACAAGACTTCAGGCTCAAAAGTTTCTGGATGGTCTGTGAGGATGGACTCACTCAGTCTTCCGCACCACCCTGCCCTGGCTGCCTCTCTATTTTTTCTTTGCTTTTACAAGTTCAACAAATTATTTAGCAGAAGCAGACCCTGGGCTGATGGGAACCCATAGGGACTGGAAAAGAAGAGGCTGTGGTCTTTTTTAGCCAGCCACATGGTATTTAAAAGGCATCTTCATTTGATACAAGGAACTGGGTTCCTGAAGATCTTGCATATGTCAAAAATGGTAACAGCGCCATTTTGACTTGATTGCGAGAGCCATAAATAAATGAAACAAAAGATACAAGTTGGGTTAGAAGTGTGAGAAAAGGGAAGAATCCGTGGGAAGGACAACAATATTTATCAGGAGGAAATCACTCAATTTCCTCCTAACTACTCCTTCCATGGCTCTTAAACTTAGCCTTTATCCTCTGGGGAGACACACACTAAGGCATACTCTGAGCTTGCTGTGCTGTCTCCCTGGGAACAACAGTGACCACCCTCTAGCCCAGGAAGATCCACAAGGGTGGCTCCCAGATGTCTTGTTTGCAGAGGCTTTGGGGGACCAGTCTGAGAGAATGCCCTAGCCCACATGGAGGCAATCAAAATTGCTCTCATGGGAATGTAGAATTGAGACGCGGAGGTAAGAAGTCAGTCTAAGAAAGAAACTAGTGCACAACTATCAGCTATCAGCTCAGGTACTAGGGGGAGCAGGGGGCTTTTCCCACATGGGCCAGAGAAGGCAGATGTCCAGAGAAAAAGAGAATGAGGTAGATACTAAGAGGAAAGCAGAGATTAAAAAGATAGAAGGGAAAATAAAATCCTAACATCTTTCCAGTTCCTGATTTCATTCTCTTCCTGAGTCCTTGAGTTATGTTAGTATCTCCCTAAGAACACTTTCCACTTTGGCTCAGACTAACTGAAGATGGCCTCTGTTAGTTGAAAGCTAAGACTCCTGAATAAAATACTATGGCTTTATCTGTGTGCTACTGTTTTCTGAAATTCAATCACTAACTACAGGCATTTCTCCTATACCATCTTATGAATTGAGTTTCATAGTTAAGTATAATGTGATTGATTAGTTTTGGAGTATGATCTACATTATATTAACCTCTATGGGTCTAGTAGTATTGCACTGACAACAATATAACCAGATCTGTGTTAAGACCAGCAGTGTAGTGTTTATTAAGGAAAAAGGGAAAACTCTGGGGTGTCAGGAATACTTAAACAGTAACAACTCCTGCTCCTTAGTCTTCCAAAGCCATACACTTTGCTTGACCTGTTCCTATCTGCCTCATTAGCATCCTTAGCCCAAGTGTACTGCAGATGAAACCATAGTCTGGTCTTTCTCACTTGGTTAGAGCCTGTGGCTTTCCTGGCTAACTCTGCCTAACCTCAGCTCTCCTCAGCCCCTCTGAGACTAAGTTAAGTCCTAAGTGTGGGCCATGTAAAACAGAACCTGAGAGATGCTCAGGAAGACTGAAACCCACAACCTGTCCCACGGCATATTGCTCCATCCAGTTTTCTGCATCCATCCAGTATGGCCATCCTGGGAGGCAGGTTGCCCAATATGGGTATGGCCAGTGAGGTGGTTCCCCAAAATCCAAACAGTAAGCAGGGGCTGGATCCCTACTTATCCAATACAGAAAATACACATTATCGAGTTGCTTTTGTTCTTCTCCATCCCAGTGGCTATTATTGACAGGAGCTATGCCTAAGCCATATCCTTAATCTGCCAGAGTCCCTCAGCCATGCCTCACAATTATAAGTGGAAAGAGTGGTGGCATCTAAATGGTTAAAGCATGGACTCTGGGGTTAGACTGCCTGAGCTTGATTTCTGGCTACTCCCATTTCTAGCTCTGTGGCTTCAGGTAGGCTCCTTTAATCTGCCTGCTGCTCAGTTTCCCAGTGTAAAATTACAGGTTGTTAACAGTAACTAACTCATAAAGTTGTTATATAAAGAGCTTCTTAGAAGAGTGATGGAGACATACTAAGTGTTCAATAAAGCTGTTAGGATTACTCTATCACCTGGGTCCTCTATTCTCAGCTTTCAATAATTTAAATGAAATGGCTCAAATTACCCATAAAAATATAAAACCAGATATCCTACAGATGACTATGTCAGACTATTCAATAGATAAAAATTTTCCTGTAATCTTCATTGTTGCTGTGTGTGCATTCTATTAAAGTTCAACAACATAATAACAAAAGCTATAACCAACAGTGTGTTAGTCTGTGTTGCCATAATAGACATTTAGAGATTGAGTAATTTATAAAGAACAGAAACTTATTTTCTCACAGTTCTGGAAGCCCAAGACCAAGGAGCTGACATCTTGCCAAATTATGACATAGTGGAAGGCAGAAGGGCAAATGCTCAAGAAAGCACCCCACTTTTTAGGGGGTGCTACTAGGCAGGTATTCTACCACTAAGCCACACCCCAGTTCCCAAAAACCCTTTTAATGATGGTGTCAATCATTACAGAGGCAAAGCCCTCATGACCTAAACACCTCCCATTAGGCCCCGCCTCCCAATCCCATCACACTGAGGACCAAGTTTCCAACACATGAATTCCGGGGACATGTTCAAACCACAGCAAATAATAACACTCATGATTTATTAACCATTTTCACTTATGATTTATTGACTGTTTATGGGTCTGGTTTTAAGCTGGACATTTTACATGCATTAGTTGAATTAGTTCTCCTAGCTAACCTTTAAGGAAGGCACTTTTTATCCTCATAGTAGGCTTCTATTGATATAGGATAAAAAGAAAACAAATTTAAAACATGCCACCATGTTCTGAACTAGATTTTTTTTCAATTTGGCAAAATAGTGAATTATCTGCTGTTGAGGTTTTCTCATATAGTATGTTAGATTTTTTTAAAGCTACAAATAAAGCTTAAGAAACAAATAATAACTGTTTCTAATGAAGTCTAATTTATGTGTGTGCTAAAAATTATGAGGGATTTTTAATGATTCCCCACATGCTTATACATTGGGTCTTGCAATTCAAGCTTTCAAAGCAATTTGACTTTGTTTTGGGGGTTTCTGGGGGGCAGGGTTGAGACAGGATCTCACTATGTAGTTCAGGCTGGCCTTGAGTTCACTATGTAGGCCAAGCTAGCCTCAAACTCTCAGCAATCCTGGTGCCTCAGCCTCCTGAGTGCTAGGATTACAGGCATGCATCATAACACCCGCCCTGCAATTTGATTTTGAATAGAATACTGTTTCTGTTCAAGGAGCTCAATAAACTTATAAACTTTTATATATTTTCTCCATAAATTTTTCTGTAATTTTTTGGGGGGATACCAGGGATCGAACTCGGGACCTTGGGCTTGCGAGGCAGGCGGCGTAATCACTGAGCTAAATCCCCGGCCCTCTCCATAAATTTTTAACACTTATCTACACATTATATTGTATACAATTTTACCAATGACAACACTAGTATTGATTTCATATAAAAACTCCTTTTCTCTTGTATCATTACCTGTTAAGAAGGTTCTCCACTTCTTGAACTTCTGATATGAACTCTTCATTTTCAGAAAGGACACGAGTTTGAAATTTTCTATCTTGGAAATCATACAGCATCACAATAATAAGACTGCTCAAATGATCTGGCTACCAAGGAAAAACACATACAAGGAAAAGTATACAAACAATACCTAATAGCAATATTTTATATTCCATTACTTTTCATAACCAGGAGGATTATGACAATTTTTACCCAGTCTGGTTAATCTGAAAATAGGAAAGGTCTTCAAAATATGGGGCGAGGGGAATCTTAAAGTGATTTCCATGACCTTGCCCAAGGATACTTTGTAAAGATTAATGATGGGCGCGGACAGTGCTCGGGGCTGGCCCCTCCTCACAGCTGGCCCTCAGTCCCCAGCCATTCGCAGGGCCCAGTCATCCCCTCTGAGACTGTCAGTGTCACTGAAAGTGTGTTCTTGGTTTCAATTTCGAAAATCCCTCCCTCTCACTCCCAGATCTCTGTCATCTGGCATGAAGGCTTAAGAGCACAGAAAGGTATGCAAAGGGAAATTGTGAAACTTCCCTGAGTTGCCCATAGCTGTAGTTTAGGATTCTGGCAGGTAGAACAGCTGAAAACCAGGAATCATCCTATCCAAATACAGTTCCAAGTTTGCAGACTCCAGCTTGTACTGTCATGAAGCCTGACTCATCATCACAAGGCAGCCATCTTGGAGGAAATCAGCCACTTCTGCTTAGATTGTTAGCAAGGGTTGCTCATAGCTTTGATTTCTATACTAATTACATAGCATTATTCCAGAATGTTTTCCATTTCCCACACCTGATTTCTGCCTTCTCAAAGCTGACTGTTCTTGCAGGGCCACTTGCTTCTTCTAGAGTACAAAAGTAAGAGCCTCCCTTACTAACTTCAGGGTCTTTATACTACACCTCAGTGCACACTTGCTGCTACTGTTTGTACTGTCTACAGTAGAACTTCCTTATCTTGCTCCTGGTAGTGCATTACAGGCAAGCATGAAATGTAAAGTATTTATTTAAATAAAAAGAAAACCTCTAAATTGGTAATTGAATTACCTCCCCATAGTTTTATAGTTTGTGACATTTCTTGACCTTGCTAGCTCTTGCATTAGATCTGCAAAAGGTTCGGTCACCTGGTTAAGAATTTTAAGCAGAAGCAACTATGAACCCAAGAAACTATTACTATTATTGTTGGTCATACTAAAACTGTTTCTTTCCTTAAGCATATGACCCACAAGGATGTGAAATAACTACAAGAAACTGTTTTTGTACACTGTACCTCCTTAGTATTTTTACACATATATGATAGGGATGCACAATATTTTCCTTTGTACAGACAGCTTAAATAAAGCACTATGTCAATCTGCTAAAATATATATATATAGGGAATCCAGTAAAAAAAAATAAGCCTTTCAAAAAAGAAAATTTTGATATGTTCATCAAAATGAAAGAACAAAGGTCAGTGTGAGAAGTATTAGAAGTAGGAAACAGTTTGTCAGTTTGTATTTTGAAGAAGTCTCAACATTAAGCAAACTAGTTACTATTTAAACATGAAAGCTGTTTAATTCTTTCTTTAAAAATAATCATGATAGCCAGATATGATGGCACATGCCTATAATCCCAACACTCGGGTGGCTGAGGCAGGAGGATTATTGAGAGTTGGAAGCCAGTCAGGCCTACATAGTGGGTTCAGAGCCAGCCTGAATTACAAAGTGAGACCCTGTATCAAAAAAACAAAACAATAATAATAATAATAATGAGACATGCTAATTCTAAAAGTTGTCTACTTACTATTGTGGTGCTTGGGAATATATAGCTGTCTGTTAATATAGTTTCCAAAATATCTTGATCTGTAAGATAACGGAAATGCCTGTTACTAAAAATACCAAAGCTGAAAATGAAAACTTTGGAATCAAAACACACTTTAAATAATGTCAGTAAATAAATTTATTTTCTTATCTAAAATAAACCTCAATTCTTGATTTTGATAAAGACAAATTAAAAGGACATGATGAAATATTTATAAATTTTATGAATCCTGGGCCATATGATTCCATGATTCCATGTAGAATCATAGTCAAAGACTATGAATAATCAAAGAATAAAGGAATTCTGATCTTTAACTTATAGCCTTTCAAAAACATTAAAGAGGACCTAATTAATAATGTTAAATAACATTCTTTTCTTATCCACTTTAAGTACTGCTGGATTGGATTGGTAAGATTTTATTTCGGGATTTTGTTCTATGTTTATGAGGGATGTTGGTCTATAATTTGAATGGCATTATTTGTAACTTAAATATTTGGTAGAACTCACTAATGAAGATACTGAGATGACATTTAATTTCAGATTTAAATGACAAGGAGTTGCCACATAAAGATCTAGTAGGAACCACAGTCCAGGCAGGGAGAATAAATGCCTTATCACAAGTACGAGGTAGAAACAAGTGCACATATTTGAAAACCTCCACAGGGTTCTGAGTGTTCTCTTTTGACACAAGTACTTAACTAGATATGCATCACAGAGCAGATGCTTTAATCAGTCAAACAGAAAGCAAGGCCTGCCTTAAGTTTATTCAGCATTCATAGAAAACCTATTACATGAAATATACACATTCAATTTTAATCTTTGTTTGAGAGATGAGAAATCTAGAAAGAAGATTAATTTGGTAACACCGATTTCAATTTTCTTAGGGAATCTTTTAAGAATCACTCTCTATGTTTGCACAAGGTAATATTCCCATTTCATTCGTAGTGGAATGAACTCCAGAGTTTCACACCCCTCCAACTTGCAAACAGATTCCTGCCAACTTCATTGTTTCCCATCATAAATCCCAGAAAATGCAGCCACAGGATGAACGGCTTCTAACGGGACAGACTGCAGAGGCCATGGAGCTGTGAGCACAGGGTGCTGGACACCGACAGGACAGCAGAGGCAGAATGGAGGGCCAGAAAGCAGAACATGATTTTGCCAACATTGCATTTGTTTTCTAGGGCTCTTGTCAAAACTAGTGTCTCTGATATTCTAAAGAATGCATTATCTCTGTATATTTACAATTCACATAACATCCTCACATAGCAATATCAATGTTAAGGAGTGGCACCCAAGTGCATTCTCTTCCCAATATTTTGCTGCCTTTCCTCACGTTCTTCTAACAAAGCCAATTAGCCAAATAATGTCTGATTTAGGTTGTAGGATTTAAAGGTTGCAAACCTTGTCTATCCTAGAATTCAGCCCAATAATTCCAGTTATCCCTCTCCTTCCAATAATTAAAGCTACAGGGAATTCTTTCAGTTTGCTACATGGAATTCAACCTCCATTCCTTGTGAACTCTCTTCCTACCCTTTGCTCGCCACTCCCTATGAAAGCAAAACTGGGCTTATTCGATCAGTGAATTTGGAAGAAGAAACTGGGCATTTGTCCCCCTCCCTTTCTCCCTGCCAGCTTGTCCACAGGAAATATACACGCACTCCAGGGGTGGAGAGGTCTGTGAGACCCAGCTCACCCTGGATTAAATGGGAATCTCTAGTTCAGGAGTAAAGAATTTGTAAGCCCCCTTAACTGGAGATCTAAAGCCATTATCTCTTTCAATTGGTTCCAAACTCAGATGCAAAGGAGAAATGTCACTAACTGGCCCAAACATTCACAGTTCATCTGGTCATTCTTCCCATTCTAGAAAGAAGATGGAAGATGTTTCTTCTCTTGACTCTCCCCTAAGTTCTCCCTCTCCCTCTTTATTATGTTTTCATAATCCCTTCATAGAAAGGACTTCTAGAGCCTTCACTTCATGAATGCCAAGGCCCACCTATAATTATAAATATAGATACATGATGTTTTGTGGGAGGATGTGGAGGGAAACTTGGAAAAATTATTTAACAGCCTTCTTGGCAAAATTAATAGGACTAGCCACTAACACTTTTGAAAAAATATTTGACAGAAGTATGTAATAGGTGCCAGGCGTGGTGGTGCATGCCTGTAATCCTAGCACTCAGTGGGCTGAGCCAGGAGGATCTCTGTGAGCTTGAGGCAAGCCTGGGCTACCTAGTGAGTTCAAGGCCAGCCTGAACTACATAGTGAGGCCCTGCCTCCAAAAGAGGGCAGGGGTAATAATAGAGAAAAGAAGTTGCCATCAATCATTATGCAGAGAAAATTTTAAAATGTAGGACCATAAAAAAAAAAAAAAACAGAATTATGGATGGAGGTTGTTACTTGATCACCTTTCAGCCAGATGATATTTTCTTTTCTTCAGCCTCACTGCTGGCTTCTTTAGGTACACTATTTACTATCCTCTTAAGCTTCTCCCAATCTTCCAATATTTTTTATCTGCAAAATGAGAATCTTTCATCTCAGAGGACTTGTATATCAAATGAAATAAAGTACTCTGTGGATTATAAAGAGCTACACAAATATAAGGGACTACTATTGTCACTGAAGTGAATTGTTTTAACCTCTTAGGTGACAACCAGTGCACAAGAAGTTATTGATCAGGTTCATTTCCCTAATGAATCATCATGCAGTCTGTAATTAACTCAGCAGGCTAGGGTGGCCAAACTCTGCATATTCTACAGAAAGGTTTGGCCCTTCATCAGCTCCTTGGAGTTAACTCTAAGCTTTTGAAATATCTTGCCTGATAAAATGTTTTTGTTTGCCTGGGGCCTTGGGCCGTGCAGAAACAACCTGACTTGGGCAAAAGCTAGAGACTGAGTAACCAAAGGTAGCCCCATGGGCACGCTTTGCCTATGAGACTGACTTCAAGAAAAATTCTAGACAGAAAGCAGGGTGAGATTCCCTGTTTGGTAAAACTTCATTCCTGCTGACACATATCTTTAGCAAGACAATTAAGCAGTGTCTATACGGCTCCTTGAATACAAAAGTTTCACACAGTTCTGAGAGTCCTTTTAGGGAATTGTTGAATCTGGGGGTGAGCCTGAGATCCCTTGACTAAAATTACTAAGTCCCAAGTAACCAGTAAATGTTAAGCATTTACTAGGTTTTTTACAGACAAGTTATATGATTTCAAAATGACCAGTTAATGACAGAGATCAGGGACTGAGAGTTTACCAAGTACTATATATACTTAGGGAAGCTGGAGACACAATTAAGCCAGGAAAAAGATCAGCAACTTCAGGGATCTTTCTTTGCTTTTCTTTATTTGCTCAATCATTTCTCAAGAAATAATTTTTGCCAGTTTTTCTTTTTAAATATTTAGTATTCCTTGAAACACACAAAGATTCTTTGAAAAATAAACTACCTCATAGTACTCCACTTCTTTGACAAAAGTCAAACTTAACAGGAATAAGTGTTTCTTCATTAGTAATCTTGTTTAGCAGAAAATTGATCGTGGAATTATTTGGTAATGCAGGACTAGTGGCAATCTTCATTTCAAAGAACGTTATATTGAGCCTTTTAAAACTTTAAAAAGTTAATCAGATAAATGTAGACCCTGCTTAAAAGAGCTTATACACAATGGACACCAATAAAGAAACAAACAATAAAACTGAAAAGTATAAAACAGAACCAAAAGGACATACTTAACTTTTGTATACTTAAGAAATTTTGTTATTTTTTTCCTTCTCCTACTTTCTCCAAAAAAATATGATAGTGTGTTCTAACTTCCTATTCACAAACAAACAAAAAGGACCATTACCCAAGCATTCTTTTATTTGTACAATAATAACTCGTTAAGGCCTTAGGGAAGAAATCTGGAATTTTCCTTTCTAAAACCTGACTCGCTGAGCCTAAAGTGTATAATCCAAGTGTGGATTTACAAAATCTCACAAGTGAAAGGACTGCCAGAACATTGATAATACAGAGATAAAAGCAAAATGCACAAAAGCCTCCAATATTTTAAAAAATCAGGTTCTTAATTATGTTGGAAAATTCACTACATTGGGCTTCTGATTATTTTGATTTTGATTTTGTGGTGCTAGAGGGACAGAGGCCAAGGCCTGGCAAGTGCTAAGAATGTGCTCTACCACTGAGCTATTTCACCAGCCCCCAGAATTCTTATTTTATTCTCTCTGGATATTCCAAAATTACTGAGGTGATAATTTAAATGAATATAGTATAAGAATATTTTAAACCAGTAAACAACCAACATTATCTTATAAGTTTGAATTAATAAAAAAGAATGTTGGGGACAGGGATTTAGCTCAGTGGTGCTGCTGCCTGCCTCACAAACCCAAGGTCCCAAGTTCAATCCCCGGTACCAAAACAAACAAACAAACAAACAAAAAGAATGTTGCAAAGAAAGGCAGGTTTGTGAAGACTATGATAATTATTTATCTGAATAGGATTTTCTGAATCATTAAGATCAGATAGTCACAAGACCCTTTCATAAAATAGAAAACAGAATTGAGAGGAAGAAAAAGTCTACCCAAAACAGCTCTATAATGCAACCATCTAGTTAATGCATTAATTTTATATACACTAATTCAGGTCTTTATTATTTTCTTTCTTTCTCCATCTCTCCCTCCCTTCCTTCTTCCTTTTCTTCCCCCCACCCCCAGCACTGGGATTTGAACTCGGGTCCCTGTGAATTGTAGGCAAGCATTCTAGCACATAGCTACATCTCAGCCTTTTAAAAAAATGTTTGAAAAAAAAAGTTTGAGACAGGGTCTCACTAAATTGCTTACGCTGGCCTTGAATTCACAATCCTTCTGCCTCAGCCACCTGAGGAACTGGGATTATAGGTATCTGTCATCATGCCTGGCCTCACTATTGATTTCTAAAGATAAAATTCAATATTCTATTAGGGAAACTGCTATTATAGAATTCTAGCGTTAACATTAAATACCAATTAACCGACACAGCTGCCCGGGCTGCATTTCACCGTTGCAATGTGACTTGTTGTGTAAAGGGCAACACTTTGGTTGGTGGGAAGGGGAGGGTGAGAAAGGAAACAGAATCTGAAAGATAAAACTGGAGGCAGAAAACAGTTAAGACAGACTTTAAAGAGCAAAAAATCAACAGGAGAAGAAAACACAGAGATGACAAAAGGAAGTTCAAATTTTTCCTTATGAAGACAAATTCCAGACTGCAGAGTTGAGCTGCATCATCTCTGCAGACTCCTAAAATAAATGATTTGAAAATAATGAATGGGCCGTTCTATCACCTCACAATGTTTTCCCAGCCTCCTACGTGCAAAGACGGGCATCACCTACTAAGCATGCAGGGAAGTGCTGACCCCTCCAGCGTCTCTTTGGGGAGCCACAAGCTCATCATTCAGCCTTTCTGTAATCCTCACAGGATGCATTCAGTCTGCTTACAAACTAGTCTAAAGTTCAAAGTCAAAACTGCTGTGAAGGGCCGGGAATTTAGCTCAGTGGTTTCGCTGCCTGCTGCGCAAGCTCAAGGACCAGAGTTCGATCCCCGGTACCAAAAAAAAAACTGCTCCAGGCCCTCTGACAGCTCTCCTCATAGTCACCACAGCTGGTCACTCCCTGAAGCCAGCTCCACACGCTAGCTGACAGATTAAACACTACTGAGGGAACTGCAAACACTGAGTCTGAAACCCAGAAGACAAATCAGAAGGGGAAATTCTACTCATGTTTGGCTCCCCAAATCAAAGCTGTGGGTTAAGAGTGGGATGATCTTCACTGGGGTTGGCTTAATTTTGATATTCATTTTTCGAATATTTGCATCCTTTCTTTGTATTTTGTCTCTGTTCCTCTCTTCTCATTCCCTTAATGGATTTCTATTTGTTAAAGCTCATGAACCAAAATACAAGGTGTAAAATCAGGGAATGGAAACAAATACATAAGGAAAGGGAAACACCTGTAATCTCACCACTCCTGGAGGCTGAGGCAGGAGGATCCCAAGTTTGAGCCAAGCCTGGACAATTTAGTGACTTAATGAGGAGATCCTGTCTCAACAACGAAAAAAGGACTGAGGATGTAGCTCAGCATGCTCCATGGCCCTAGATTCACTCCCCAATCTCACACACAGACACACACACACACACACACTCACACTGGATCCTGTTCTCTCTGCTTATCAAATTGTTTCTTGTTCATTTTGATGACTGCAGTACAAATACCTAAGGACAAAACACTGGTAGGAACGGGGTGGGGGGAACACGCGGTAAAAACTGCTAGTTTCACTGAACTCCGCGAATTCTCTGCAGGCTGCCATTAACTAGCGACTGCGATTGGAGAGAAACAAAACGCTGTGTGGGATGCGGGCGGCAGGGGGCTGCAGCCCACACTCTCAGGTTACCCTTTAAGGTCGATCGTTGAGGCAGGTACTACTCACATTTCAGGGCACTGAAGGCCAGCTCATAGGACAAACGCCTGAAGGTTTCATCCTCAGACTGCGCCGAGGACCGCAGGGGTTCATTCCCGTACTTTATTATGACTTTCTCTGGCGACTTTTCCTTTCGAATACCCTGAAAAACGTTCGCTGCCATCACGTACACGGGGTCCGGGTAGCCAGTTTTTTCCGGGACACCAGTTGAACTTTTTTCTCGGATTGCGGCGTCATCTGACAACTGCAGGAGCGCGACCTGGGAGAGCTCCTCGGTACTTTTGTCGTTAGAAAACTCCAGTTCGCTGATGGAGTTCACCATGTTTGCGCCCTTGACTGTCCCAACTCAAAAAGCTTCGGTTACAATTCAGATGGTACCGGAAGGGGTTTTGCTCGTATTTTAAGCATCTTCTCTGCGAAGAGAAAAAGACGTCGGTAAGTGAGCGTTGCTGCAGCACCTCTCTCGGTGGTTGTGGAGACCAAGAGGTGGCATTTCCTGGTCTGCGCCCGCTCCCCACACCGAGGTCCCTGAGGGAAACTTCCGGAGGTGGAGGCGCGCTGGAGACGACCCCCTCCCCACACAGCGACTTTCGCCGTGGCTCTTTGGGGCCCCCAGTCGCCGGGACCCGAACCGGTGTCGCTGTCTCGGGCTCCCGCGATCCCGCCCTTACCCTGAGGGCGGATGTTTCCCGGGGTGGCCGCAGCACTTGGGGCACCGAGGCTGGTGTTGGTCAGGGGCTCTCGGGAGCCCGGGCGGCGGGCGGCGGTGCCCCGCGGTGCCCCGCGAAGACTGTTTGGCTCAAGTACAGGTTTTCCCAGGGAACACGCGGCCTCGGGCCTTGTCCACTCGGGTTCGCCGGAGGGGGGCGCTCCGTGGGGCCTCGCCTGCCTGGCGGTGCAGCCTTCGCGCCTGGACCGCGGCAGCCTCCGTCGCCAGCCGTGAGTGGCGCCAACGCCGTGTCTCCAGGGCAACCGGACGCCGGGAGGGCGCAGAACCGGAAGCTCCTGCAAGATTGGGCCGGGTGCTTGGCTCGCGCCCTCCCGTGTCGCGACACCTGCTTCGGTCCCTTTTCAAAACCGCTGCCACCCACGCATGGTCTTGTTTATAAACGCTCAGATATGTATTTTTTAAGCAGTCTGGTAAAACTCAGTGGTTTTCAACTACCAAGCTCCCTGAATTCCTTGTTTCAAAATGCAAATTCCTTCCATTTTTAACGCTTTTACAAATGGGAAGGGAGCCAAGAGTTGGAAGGAACAGGGAGAGAAGAGAGAGGCGGGGGATGAAAAAAAATGGAAGAGAAAGAATTAAGATTATTATGTACATGTACCAACTCCCCACAATAATTATAATCATTATGTACCCCTTTCTAAAAAAAGAAAGGATAAGTGTGTTTGAAACGAGGAAAGGATTTTGAGCAGGATTAAGGCAATGTGTCTTTTATTATAATACATTTTAAAATTAAACATTCACTGTATTTTTTAATCACGAAAATGCAAATTCCTAGAACTCATCTGCAAAGATTCTGACTCGGGGATTCCGGAATGGGACCGGGAGTTGGCACTTTTGGCAGGTAACCCAGGGGAGGCTGATGCAGTTAGCCCACAGACTATAGTGGGAAAATATTATAGTGGTATAGTTAGCCCACCTCAATCTCTAACTTGGAAAGGTCCTCCAGCCTTTCTGAAATTTCTGTTCCTTCTTCTGTAAACCAGATTGGTTATCCCTAGTTATTTTGTATATGAGTTGTGATATTGGAGTCTTCCATCCTCCACACCTCCCATGCAATAGCTTCTTGGCTACGGGGTAAAATCCAAACCTTTGAGAGAGCAGGACAGGATCTTCCGGTATTGGGCCTGGCCTCCCTTTCCATCTTCATTGCTTGGCATCCTTCACCCAGTCCCCAAACTTTTGTATCTTTATGCATGCTGACCTTTAAGTCTTGAAAACCCTTCCCTCTTGGTTTACCTAGCAAACTCCTACTCAGTCTTTAAAACTCAGCACAAACATCACCTATATTGAAGCCTTTCCTGGTGCTTGCATTTGTTAGGCTATAAATTAAGCTGCTAAAACATAGATTTAAAATAACCATGGGAGGCCAGGGATTTAGCTCAGTGGTTCTGGTGCCTGCCTCGAAAGTGCAAGGTCCTGAGTTTGATCCCCAGTACCAAAAAAAAACAAACAATAAAATAACCATGGGATTAGGCAAAATGGAAGTTTATCTCTCACCTAAAGTCCTGTTTCATGTAAAGATGTTTCAGTATCTGACCATTAGGCCCCAAAGGCACCTTACCCATATGTAAGGATGCTTACACCTACAAGGTTCCTCATGGCCTGACTTTGGGCCCCATAGTGTCACATAAAGGTACTCCTCCATGAATTTGTCAGGGACCTAGACTCCTAATTGGGGCTGTAGCTAAGGGATTTCCCCTTCTGCTTAGTCCAAGATGGCTCATCCCCATGTCTATTTCCAGCCAGTAATAAAGAAAGATAAAGGGGAAAGAGAGGGCATGCCCATTCCTTTGGAGAACAGACATGAAAGGTGCACATATCACTCTTGCTTACATTCCACTGGCCAGAACTTAGTCACATGACAGCAAAGGATGGTGGACAATGTGATGAGTTACCATAAAAGAAGGGAGTTTGTGTTAGCATTCTGTTGCTGTGACAGAATACCGGAAAATAACAAAGGAAGAAAGATTTTATTTTGGCTCACAGTTTGAGAGGTTTCAGTCCGAGGTCAGCTGGTTCCATTGCTGTAGACGTGAGGTGAGGAAGAACATCATAGGGAAGGGTATGGAGGAGCAAAGCTGCTTACCTCTTGGCAGCCAGGAAGAAGCAAGAAAGGGAAAGAGCCAGAGAAGAAAGGACTAGGGACCAGACATAGTCCCCAAGACCACACTCTCATGATCCACTCGCTTCAGTTAGGTGTACTCCTGTTTTCACCACCTCCCAATAATAACATCATATTGTGATTTCATCCACTAAAGAAGTTAGAACCCCCATGATTCAATCACTTCCCAAAAGCCCACCAGCAACCAGGCTTTCAACACAAGGAGCCTTTTGGGGCCATATCCAATCTAAATCATAACAAGGAGAAAGAAGTATGGGAAGAAATTAACAGACCTCTATCCCCTGACCTCTTCTTTCACCAATCCACCCACTGCCGTTATCCCTGGCACGCCAAGATTCTCTTCCATGTTCCCCTAATGTGTTGGTCATACATTCATGCATTCATCCATTAATTTTACAAGTATATATGAAATTCTCACTGTGTCCTATCATTATACTCAGTATTGGGAATCAAATATGAATGTAAAGAACAATCAGGGACCTTACTCCCAAGAAAGTAATGAATGGAGATACTTATATTTTGGGACCTTTCAATTTTTATTATAAACATATGTGTACACATCTGTATTACGTCTCCTTCTTTCTTTTTCTTTTGAAGCAAAACCTTTATTGGTACATTTTAGATATACATAATAATAAGAATGTGTATGTGGGGTGGAATACTCTGTACACTTCCAATAAGTCCACTTGTTCAAAAGTCTGGTATCAATTCTGATATTTCTTTGTTGACATTTTGTGCAGTTGATCTATCTATTTGTGACAGTGGGGTATTGCAGTCTCCCATTATAATTGCATTAGTGTTTATTTGATTTTTCATATCTGATAATATTTGTTTTATATAGTTGGGTGTGCCGGTACTTGGTGCATGTATTTATTATGACTGTCATCTCTTCCTCTTGGATTGTTTGTTCCCTTTACCAAGATGTAGTGACCTTTGTCTCTCTTAATCAGTCTTGTCTTGAAATCCACTTTGTCTCCAAATAGAATAGCCACTCCTGCTTTTTTTCAGGTTCCTGTCTCATGGAGTATTGTTTTCCATCCTTTAATTTTCAGTCTATGAATTTCTTTTTGAATCAAATATGTTTCTTTTTTTTTTTTTGCTTAAATTCTTTTATTGGTACATTTTAGGTATACAATATGTTTACATTT
>NW_004624761.1:26314337-26346969 GCF_000247695.1 Heterocephalus glaber
AGTGTTTCTGTTTTAATATTTAGATCTTTAATCCACTTTGATCTTAGTTTATGCACTACTCTGATTTAAGCAAACTAAACCCACTGATAGTATTTTATTTCCATAACTCCAAAAATGAAAACTCACAACTAACACTGTATGTTCTTGCCAACCAACAAGCTCAATGATGATATTATTCTAAATATTCACCACTTTGACTCCCTCAACCTTGTCCAAGAAAATTACCATTGCAACACTGTCATTGGGACAACTGCTTTGTCTAAGGAAGTCGAAATTTCCAGAGACTCAGAATCATGTAAATTAATTCCACATAACTGTAAAATTTAGTCCTTTATATGCTTTTAACAAACATAGATTGTTATATTTTTCTGCAATTTAAGATTTTTTATAGTAAACTGGCTAAATATCCAGGTTCCTAAACACTGAAGCTTGCTTTGAGGCAATTTCTCCTTTCATGGTAAAACATAAACACTCAGAGTGCAAGTTAATGTAAAATTTGTCTTACTTTGTATTCTGCAATTGACAAAAGATGGAGAGAGACTGTTCAGTGACCCAAGGTCCCTGCTGGTCATATGGTCATAGGGAGTCCCATCTCCATAGTTAGTAAAATATTATCCTCTTAGCAGAGTGCTTGCTTCATCTAGAGTCAGTTGAGGAAGGGAGACAAGTCTGTTTTGCCAGGTGCACTAGCTCTACTTTTAATTTGCGGCATTATATGAAGTTTGAAACTTGCATGAGTTTAAGAGAACCCTGGATGAACTTGGACATCCTCCATTCCTCCAGGACCCTGAGCTACTCCTGTCTTCTACATCTTGTTTTTGAAGTACACCTCAATAGGCATGATGAAGCCAGCACAACCCGACTCCTCCACTTTGTAGGGGGGCTCCTTGCACACACGCTTGGGCTTGGGGAAGCTGTCGTGCAGCTGGAAGATCACCTTCTCCACAAAGTGCTGGATCTCGCACTGCTCAGGGCCTCGGACAAACACCATCCAGTCATGGGTGAAGCCCTCCGTGGTGGGCTTCTTGCGCAGCTGGGCTCGGTGTCCCAGCTCTAACTTGACCTGTACGGTGCACTGATTATCCATGGCTGGCGCCCCGCCCCGCCCTCGGGACCCACAGCTCTGGCGTCTCTCGCCCCGCCCCTCGCCGCCCTCATTGTCTGTCAGGCGCCACAACTGCCGCGCACTGCGCCAGCCAGCCCACCAGCCCAGAGGAAAAGGAAACCAAATATGTTTCTTACATGTGGCATGTTATTGGATCTTGCTTCTTGATCCAATCTGCCAGTGTGTTTCTTTTTTTGACTGGTGAATTCAGAAGTCATTTACATTGATGGTTATAATTGATATATATTGATTTATCCTCATCATATTATTTTCCTGTTGTTGGTTCCCTTTATTTCCCCCTTTGTTTAATTGCTTGGCTTGCCTGGTGGATTCATTCTGTTCGGGTCCATGGAGCTGTAGTCCTTGTTATCTCTTTCTAGAATGTGCTTCGGAACATTTTGGAAGGCTGGTTTGGTGGTCATGAATTTCTTCAGATGTTCTTTGTCATGGAGATATCTTATTTCTCCATCAATTTTGAAAGATAGTTTTGCAGGGTACATAAATTTGGGTTGGAGGTTGATTTCTTTTAGGGCTTGAAATACTTCATGCAAAGCTTTCCTTGACTTGAGGGTTTGTTTTGAGAAGTCTGCTGTGATTCTTATGGGCTTTCCTTTATAGGTGATTTGTTTCTTTTCTCTAACGTCTTTTAATGGTCTCTTCTTGTGTTGAATTTCTGGAATCTTGACAATTATATGCTTTGGTATAGATTTTTTATCACAGCTTATTGGTGTTCTATTTGCCTTATTTATTAGTATGTCAAATTCTTTTTCCCTGGTTGGAAAGTTTTCTACCATTACTTCTGTGAACAAGTTTTTTATGTCATTTGCATCATCTGCTTTTCACTGACTCCAATCAATCTTACGTTATTCTTATTTGCATCATCTAACAGCTGTTCAATTTTTTTTGTGGTCCCTTACTATTTTTAAGAGATCATACTTTTCATGATCACTAACTGCAAATCTTGTATTCTATATCTGATATTCTGTCCTCATGTTGGCTCATTCTGCTGTGTATACTTTCAGTGGAATTCTTAATCTCCTACGTATCTATTTGAATCTGTTTCATGGATTCCACTTCTTCCTGATGTTGGGTGCTCATGGTTTCCCTCATTTTCCTAAGCTCCCCCTATTTTTTTATCTGTATCTGCTCTAGAGTCACCAATCTTCTCTTTTATTATGGTCATCATCTCTGTGAAACTATGTCTGATTTGATTTTTTCTAGACCCTCATTCATCTGCTTTGTTACTTTCACCCTTACAGCTTCAGAGAGTCCCGATTGGTGTCTTTCAAATTGTTACACCTCATTGTCCCCTAGGTTTGCCTTTGGTGAGCTGGAAGTTTGGGGTTATATCTTGCTTGAGTGTCTTCTCATTTTCTTTTTTTTTTTTAGTTTAATTCCTGGGTTGATGCTTGTAAATTGCTTATGGTGAGTAGCTTTATTGTTGGTATTTAGAACCCTTAGGAAATGACTACTTCTCAAAGGTGTCTTCCAGATGTAGTTGGCTTTGAGGTTTTGAGTCTGTTGCAATATCCTACCTCCTTAATTTATTGGGGATGAGAAGTTGCTGCCTACTTGGCCTAGCCCCTAGTTCTTTGGCATTGGCCTATAGTATTATTTAAGATTCTTAGGCAATCTCAGTCTTGGTGTACCAGGAAGAACAACTGATTAGCACAATTATGTCACCTTGGCTAAAGTAGTACAATCAGCAATAACATTAGTATCAAACACAACCTAGAAAATGGCAAGCTGTGGTAATTATTTATTTGCACCTTTAATTTTATGAACTATTTCTGTGGTTATATAACAAAACCTAAAACTAACCAGAAAATTGTATACAGTAAATATGCCCTCAGCATGACAATTTTACACTCAGGGAAGAAAATTTAAAACAGATTGGGAGGGGGTAGAGAAACAGAAGAAAAGGGGGATATTAGAAACAAGGCTGGAGGACAAAGGAAGATTATGCAAACTGCAAACTTTGGGGAACTGGTGAAAAAGATAGAAGGAAAAAAGATAAGGAAGAAATAAAACAGAAACAACATAGAACAACAACAACATCAAAACTGGAAACAATGTTCACAATTATATAAAAACAAGAACAATCAAGAAAAACAAAATAAAACAAAAACAAGAAGAGAAAAAAATATAAGAAAAAAAAATCCACTTTAAGGAGCATCTCTGCTGTCACTAGTAGACAAATTAGACACATAGAGCCCAGATCCATGTTCACCAATCCCACCAACCCAGCCATAAATTTATGGTGGGGTAGTGGATAAGCCCAGCAAGCCTGCACCTTTAGTTCTGAAGGTCAGGCTGGTTTCTGACTGTGAGGCTGGAACCCAATTTTTTCAGCCTGCAACACACTGTGTCTCCTGCCAGCTTGAATTTGGCTCCCTGCCAGCTTGAACTTGGCTTCTTGACCTCCTGCCAACTTGAACTCAATTCCACCTCACCCTTATGGAGCCATCCCACAGCTGTTCTGAGTTCCAGGCTCAACTGGCCCCTCTCCAAAATGACTACCTGCTAATTGCCCTCTCCTAGGGAAGGTCTGAACCTGAATAACTCACCAGCCACTGCACTCTGCTGTATCCACTGCTCTGTTCCACTGGTGCATTTCGCCATGGAGGCCTCTGGGGTCACCAGTAGTCACTGTGTGTCTGCAGTTTCAGCCACCCTTCCCACACAGTGAATGAGGGCTCAGAGAGAAAGTGCCACTTGCCACCTCCTTCTTCATTGAAGTCTCTCTCCTTGTTCTCCCCATGGGCTTCAGTTTTCACTTCAGATCCTTGCTGGGTCCTGGGAACCCATTTCCCTCCTTCTTCTCCTCCTCACATTGGTATATTCCAGCATCTGGTCACCAAATCTCAGAAAAGCTGTTTCTCTGCTGTTCACCACTCCACCATCTTCCCAGAAGTCACCTTATCTTTCTACACACACTGTAAAATAGTTTTGTTAGACCTTTATTGACTTTTAATTTTTATTATATATCTCTTTATTTCTAGGTGCTAGGAAAATATCACTGTCTTTTACAGCAGATTACACATATGGAAGGTGTCTTGGAGTTCATGATGTATTTATTATGCATCACATGATGCATGATATAATCTGTAGAAAATGTGAGATAAAAGCTATAAACTGCAAAATACTGTCTTTCAAAATGTGATTTGAGGAGCTTTGTTTTTTATATAATAGTTCCATGTAAGTGACACTTCACTGTATTGAAACAAGATTTAATAAGATAATCTATATTCCCAAAATAGAACTTAGGCAAATAGTTGTGGGTAAATGAATTCTTGGTTACCATTCATTTTAATCATGTGAATAATCCTGCTTCCTTATCAGGTTTATGGCTTCAGGTGAACTTAAGGTATTGGAGAAGAGGACTAGAGGAGAATATATTAAATTTCAGTGTACATTGTAAAAAAAGTAACCATAGAGATAAGTGTGAATTCAACTGTCTTGAAAGCAAGGTAGTAAAAAAATCTAGTCTTTAAGTCACACTCTGTAATATGATCAGAACATTAAATCAGAGATGGTGTAGAAAATTAATAGTTAGTTGGAGATGTCTGCCAACAGAACTCAAAAACGTGATTTTTCTTTTCCCAAGGTATAAAGTATTTGAAATCTGTGTAAATTTGTTTGTTTTTGTTTTGCTTTTTTTTGGTAGCAGGGATCGAACTCGAACTTGCAAGGCAGGCGCTGGAACCAGTAAGCTAAATTCCCAGCCCCAAAATATGTGTAAATTTCCATTCCTTGCACTAGAGTACTAAGTAGTGTATGTTAGCTGTGTACATATTCAAAACATATTAACTCACTTGGCTCAGTTTGATCTGGGCATAGAAAACTTCCCAGTACCACTGACACTTGTTACAGAAATGCAAAAAGCATTTGAAATATAAAGAAATTTAACTTGTGGTATTTAAACTCTGGGTCTCATACGTAATTATTATATGGCTGGCTTTCTTTGCAGCACTTTTTTTTTCTTATTCATTTTTATTTTACAAAATTTACTTGTGCTCTGGGCCAGAGGTTTAGCTCCATGGCACTGTGCCTGCCTCACAAGCACAAGGTCCTGAGTTCAATTCCCATACAAGAAAAAAAATTTTTTTCTTGTGTTCTATTGTGAGACTTAAGCTATAGCCAACTTGAACTCTGGGGCACTAAGGCAGGCCGTAAGGAACCTGATTTGTAGAAGAATCCTCAGGGACTTGTAGGTAAGGGCCCATTAGGGATTGATGGTCAGACACTGAACTATCCCATCCCCAGAGGATGGAAGGAGAAAGTTGCCCTAGAAGAGAATATAGATTCCCAGTGCTCTGGTTTGGATGTGATTCATCCCCATCAAAACTCCTATTGAGGTTGGTCCCTAGTGGAACATTGTTGAGAGGCTGTGGGACTTTTAAAAGGTAATTGCATCAAAGATCTCTACCTCATGAAGGGACTAACATAATTCCTTGAGTGCATTAGTTATCACAGGTGCGGGTTGTTACCGAGTAAGCCTGGCACCTCCCCTCGCTGTCTTGCACTCATACTCCCTTTCTTTCCCTTCCACTTATCTGCCATGAATTGACACAAATTGAGGCCTTCACCAGAAGCCAAGCACACACAGGTGACACGCTGTTGGATTTCCTGGCCTCCAGAAACTAAAGCCAATATAAATTTCTTTTCTTAACAAATTATCCAGCCTCGAATATTTTGTCATAGCAGCAAAAAAATAAACCAAGTTGCCTGAGAAGGCACCACCAGAAGTAGGTGAACAGCACCTTCTTGTGCTACATGAGAGCTGGTGTGGAGGATTGCTTTGCATATGCTAAAAGGCATCATTACTCAAATGTGCTCTGCTCTGTCCTTTCAGAAACTAGTCTTGAACAACTTAAGCAACCCAGTAAGTTGATAATGAAATGCTCCCTTTGGAGAAATCAAAATATGATTGTGGGTTCTTCAACATGGTACCATCAAAGACTAGCCAAAAGAAGATATCATCACTTTTAGTGAAGGAAAAGCTCCTTTACTTTAAAAGCAACAGACCAAAGTAGAGCATAGATTCCTGAAGGTTGAGGCATGTTCAGAGGAGCAAAGCTCGAGACCATAGCAGTTCAGGGACAGCACATTAGAAACAACATTCTGAGATTTAGAAGCCAAAAATTATGATAGTAGCTAAGGAAGAGTTTGAGTCACCTAGGATACAAGGGGAAAAGGGGACTCAGGAGAGTTATCATCCTGGCCCTCAATCATCCTTTGTGTTCTAGGAGAAGCAAGGTTGCCATAGTCAACCCAGATTGATTACTCAAGCACTACATTCATGATTCCCCCCAACCCTTTTAGCCATATATACTGTCATTTAAACTATTATTTGTTACCGTTTATATTTGATATGGTTTATATCTAGATGATCCCCCATAGCCTCATGCACTCAAGGGTGGGAATTTTGAGAGGTGACTGGATCATGGGTGTGTGATACTGGATTAGTCCACTGGTGGGTTTATAGCTGAGTGTGATGTTGGGAGGTGCAGCCTGCTGGGAAGAGGTGGGTCACTGTGGGCATGAGTTGGACTGGTCTATATCCCTCCTTCTCCCTTGGTCTCAACCCTGCTTCCTGCCTGCCTTGCCATGAGCTCTTTCTCCCCTGCCATGCCCGTTCTCCATGCCACCCTGCCTTGGAGCCAGCTGACTGTGGACTAAAACCTCTACAAACTGTGAGCCAAAGAAAGCCTTTTTTCCTTATAGTTATAAGTGTCAGGTATTGTGTCCCAGTGATGAGAAAGTAACTAGGACATTATTTACATAATGTTTTATTCTAAATCAGATTTACTATTTTACTTAAAGAGAAAACTAAAAAAGAGCAAATCAGCATCATTTTCCATCAATGAAAATAACCACAACAAAAACAAAACAATACTATTAAATTCTAGCTAGGAGAGGTTGTGCCAAGCCTCGTGAGGGTAGTTGTGCTTTGTTGAAGAAGGAGATGGGCAATGGTAGAAGAGTGTTAAACTTAGTACAAGACTTTTTCCCCTTCAGAGGACTGAAAGAACATTGACTAAAGCTGCATTCTAACTGCATGATTAAATATCGTTTGACCCTGAATCTACACACCACTTCCCGTCATCTGCCAGCTCTTCAGCAGCACTGGCCCTACCACTTACAAAACAGTGCACTTATAGATCTGAGTCCAATAGTTAGTTAGGGAACAGTGATTCCCCCAAACCAAGAGGGAAGAAAGACATGAAACTCAGAACAAGCCCCCAAAAATTCAGAAAATCTGAGGTCGCAGATGAATCCAGCTCATTCACATGGCACTGCAGCATGGGAATCTTGAAACTAGAGTCAGATGTTCAGGTTTCTAGTCCTAACGTTGTCATGAATTAGTTACATAACACCAGTAAATCTCTGCATTCTTTATAGTAATTTCCTGATATGTTTAAGCCTATGATTTATTTACCAAGAAATCAGTGAGTGAACAAAAGACTGAGAAGCATTTGTAGCCAATAGGGAGAAGTCAAAGGAAATCAAGACAACAGAAATAAGTGCTTTAGGTTGCTGAGCAACAGTGAGGCCCTAGAGAGCACAAGCAAAGTGCAACTGAAATATTTCAGAGGCGTAGACAGCCTGATGTGGGATAGAAAGTGCTCTCCTCTCCGTGTTTAGGCCCTGATTGAAGAAGCAAGAAGCAATAAAGAGAGTAAAATAAGTTGTTAAAGCTATGTGAGTACATGGATTAATAAATTCATGTCTAACACCAGGCTTGATACCCATCTGGTAAAATGGTGCCAGTTAAAATGTTTTTGTCAGTTAAGGTATCCAGCTGCTTGTGGCAGGAAAATAGTGCTGCACCAGAACACCCCAGCCTGGTTTGTTTGCAACACAGGAAAGCTCTTAGTATAGGGTAACTTTGCTCACCCTGCCCTTATGGTGTTCAAAGGGTTTTTAAAAATCAATAGGGAACTAAAAATGAATACTATAGGATAGAGGTTTTTTTTAAAAATCCAACATATGATTGTTTTTTGAGGGGTTTTTTGTACTGGGGATCAAACTTGGAAACGTGTGCTTGTGAGGCAGGCAGCAGAACCACTGAGCTAAATCCCCATCCCTCATATAATTGTATTTTATATACAGTACTCACATAAAAAGTGGAAATATAGCCGGGCATGGTGAGGCACACCTGTAACCCCAGTGCTTGAGAGGGTGAGGTTTACTGTGAATGTGAGGCCAGCCTGGGATACATAGTGAGTTCAAGGCCAGTGTAAACTACATAGGGAGACTCTATCTTTTTAAAAAAATGTTCTCACCTTGATGTGCAAGACAAAAGTTTACTCAGGGCAGAAAAGAGTAGAATCGCGATCAATGAACCCCGGGAAGGGCCAGGAGGAAGTGCACACGCAGAGGTGGAAAGATGTGCACTGCAGCGCCATTAGACAGGAGTGGTAAGTCCCAGCGGGCTGCTGCCCAGTAGGTTATTACAGTCTTCAGTAACCTTTGTGTATTTGAGAAGAACTAGAAGAAAAGAAGTCAGTTTCCTAACAGAGAAATGATAAGAAGATGGAAATACTAATTACCTTGATTTGATAATTACACATCATATACATGTGTTGAATATCACACTGTACCCCACAACTATCTGTAATTATTGTGTGCTAATTAAAAAGAAAAAAGTGCCTGGTGTGGTGTGCCTCACACTTGTAATCCAGTTACTCAGGAGGCTGAGCCAGGAAGATCACAAGTTCACAGCCAGCCTGGGCAACTTAGTGAGACCCTGTCTCAAAAGAAAAGAGGAGGGCTATGGATGTAGCTCAGGAGCCCCTGGGTTTAATCTCAATGCTGCCCAAAAAAAGCATGAAATGAAAGGAAGGGAAAAAAGAGCAAAAGAAGTTAAGGATCATGAAAAAGAGTCATATAAAATGATAAGAAGACATTCAATATTTTATATAACTAGATAAAAATTTCTACATCCCCCCAGAAAGAATCCAAACAAATCAAACTAATCATGCAACCACTCAAAACAAAAAAACCCTGAAACAATATGATTTGTTACTAGGTTTGAGCGTGCTTCTGCGTTCTAAACTAGATTTGGGGCGCCATCTGCTGGTAAATTGATGTTATCTTTTTTTTAATGGATGTATAGTTAGGGTTGCTAGAGAATTTAGAGGATACCCAGTTACATTTGAATTTTTGATATATTACATGTAGAATTATAATCCTTCCAGGAAATGTTTTCTAGGAATCCAGATAACACGAGTATTTAGAATTGCTCGGTTCACATCCACATAACTGTAGCATATATCAAATGTAGCTTTGTTTATTCTTAACTGAGATCCTTTTCCTATTTTACGTATTTTTCTCCTCCTGCTACAGACTCACATCTAAGCAATCTGAGTCAATTACAGTTGATGAATGAAAAACCAAAAGCAAATTCATTGCATTCTCCACAGTACCTTAGTTGCGGATTCTACTTGTCTTTAAAGAGCTATACACACATATTTTATTTTTACACATTTTTCCTTTGTTGCTGAGGATCAAGTCAAGGACCTTGTGCACACTAAGCGCATTCTCTGCCACTGACTACACCTTCTGTTTGCCATTAGCGATACAGTCCATTGGTTTTCAATTTTTAAAAAATACAAAAATATTCAGTGAAAAGTCTCTCACCCCATCCTTCTGGCACCCCAAATTTCCTTGATGTAAAAGAAACCATTATAGCCTTTGAGCTTCTCAGTTGTTTTAAGGAAGAACATTATTCTAAAGGAGAGCATGCAGAAAGCTTGTCTCTCACAGGAAAAAATATGGCAGATGACAACAAAGGACATTTCTTCCATCATAGCTATGGATTTCAATTTAATGGATTAATTTTATTTTGCTTATGGAACAAATAAGAAAATATATTCTCTTAAATCTTGGTTGTATTTGAATGATTTCCTCTGCTTGCAAAGTCCAGAGACTTTAAAACCTCTATTATAAAATATTTCAAGAGGGATACATTACTCCGTCAAAGTGGCAATTGTACTGAGAAAAAATCTTTTTTTTTCTCATTTTGGGCATCTTTCCTTTTTTTCTCTCTCTCTCTCTTGATCCCTGTATTCAGTTGTTCAAAGTCATGAAAAGCATTCAAAGAGCCTGTATTCAAATTCCAGCTTTAACTATTTGTTTGTAATTCTGAACTAAATTAACCTTTAGTAACTTTAAGATCACCTGTGGATTATATATTATGCTCTTCTTATGAGATTAAATTAAAGAATATATTTGAATGACAGTGCCCTCTAGCCAAAGCCCACCCAGAACACACCTAAAATTGGACATGCTGGGTTTAGTATTCACACGCACCATTGGGATCTGTGGGACATCTCACTGAGAGGGTGTCAGAAGGCCTTGAACTGGATTCAGGCTGTGTTTCTATAACAGTGTGATGTTGGTCCATATCTCAAGAAGTCAAAGAATAAAAGTGAGGGCAAAGAAATAGACAGGAGGAGTGTTGATTAAGAAGAGAAGAATAGCTCCCAATAGTTGGAAAGGGACCCAAAAGTGACTTGCCAAGGGCACTTGTTGTCTAGGAGTTTTTATTCCAAAAAGTGGCCAGAGCTCAGAGCTGAAGGTCAACCCAAAAGATTAAAACAAGCAGACTTAAACTGGGCCTCTGAGGAGTGGAGGCACATAGCAAGCCTGTGTCTGAAGGTGCCTCTTGGCCTCTGTCCTATCTAAGTGGTTTATTTAAAGAACAAAATAACCTGGGGATTTAGCTCAGTGGCTCAGTGCATGCCTTGCAAGGTCAAGATCCTGAGTTCAATCCCCGGTGTAAAAAAAAAAAGAACAAAATGAGAGGAAAAAACGTTTTCCGGATAGGTAGGGACAGCTGTCACAGTGGTTACCCAGCATCTTGCTGTCACCTCGCTTGTCACATCCCTGGACTTACTTGTCCACCTGCTTCTTGGTAACTTCTTACCTCAGGCTCCTACTTACCTAACCAAGGCCTGGTTATCCCGACTCTGGCTCAGGCCAGTGCCTCTCTAGCTGCCTGCTACCTTTGCCTAATCTGCCTGTCAGTAATAGTCCGGGGAGTTGTAGGTGAGGCCAAGAACATGAGAGTCCATTCTGGCTTGAATGTCGTCAGCATGCAAGGACAACCCATGACTGCGTACCTGAATGTTCACAGGGACAGCAGATGAGATCGAGGCTAATTCTAAAGGAAACAAATCAGTAGTGACTCCTATTAGATGGAAGAAGAGTTATTTGATATTTTATAAATTGTACAGTGACCTTGTTTTTGTCTGCACTTAGATAAAATATGAAGTGATCTTGTTTTTCTCATTCCCTTATGATCTCAGTGTGACCTTGACCAGCGTTGGGAGTCTGTGCGATGATTCCAATAGGAGAATAATGGCCGAGCTGTGAGCTCCAGGCCAGCTGCTGACCAGCTACAAGTTTAAAGCTGGTTTCTGGAGATCAAGGGGTTTTTCCCTTCTTAGAAAGGGTACTGTATCAAAATTTGGCTACATGTGGATTGTATGTGAATTATTTGATGACATATTGTTCTCTCTCCTCACTGGACAGTGACCGCCTAGAGAACACAGGACATGATGCCTTTAACTTTTAAACTGCCCTGCCTTGCCTCAGGAGCTGAGCACTACTGGAACCGGATGTGCCTTCCCTATCCGTGCTGTTGTGGCTCTGCTTTTCTCTTCTATCCTGTGTCCTCTCTCCCTTCCTCTTCTGTAATCAGCTGCAGTGGTTTCTGAGGCACAGTCACAGAGTGACTGCTTTAAAGAAGTAAGCCAACATGGAAAGTTTAGTCTTGTAAACATTTAATAGGGTCCGTGTACAAATAGCTGCTATTTAAAGTCTTCATTGTTGGACTGGGGATGTGGCTCAGGGTTAGAGTGCTTGCTTGGCATTTGCAAGGCCCTGGGTTCGGTCCCGAACCCACACACACACACACACACACACACACACAAGCTTCCTTACTGACAATTCTCTTCTCCCAGAGACCCTCCAGAGCCCCTCGGCCTCCTCTCCCCAGGTTCACACACTCCCTCCTGGGCCCACCTCCTGGGCCGCTCCAGACACACTGCAGGGCCTGCTGCCTGGCCACCCAGACAGTGAAGTTTATTTCCACTTCAAATGCTCTTCTCAAACTCTGGTTGATTTTTTTCTGCATCTATTTTTCTTTTTCTTTTTTTCTTTTTTTTTTTTTTGGCACCGGGGATTGAACTTAGGACCTTGCACTTGCGAAGCAGGCAGTGGCAGAACCACTGAGCTAAATCCCTGGCCCTGGATCTATTTTCTTCTCAAAGAACTGGTGTAGGTATGGGTGGACTCACATTTTCCCATAATGATAGGCCCGGTTTTAAAATCAATACTCTTTGGGGAGGATTCATATTCTGGAAAAATATGAAAACAACCGAAGAAGTGTGGAAGTTGTCAAAATCAAAATGGAGTCACTTGTGTCAAACAAAAAATAGGTAAAAAAGCAGGAAGTTGTTACGGAGGGGGCATCTCATGCGCCTGTCTGGTCATAACTATCTGGAGAGGCTTTGTTGGAACCACGTGCCTGCACAAAGCCTGCCTCAGCCTTACAGAAGTACTCATGCAGGGATGGCTGCCCATCAGTGCTAACACTCAGGCTTTGTTATTTACCCTTGTACCCAAGGATTGTTGTTTTAAAATAACTTACATAATCCTCCTTCTTTTGCTTTAAAATTTCCCTTTGCTTGGCCTCCTTAAATATATACATTGCCATGCTCTGCTACTCCGAAATAAACTCATTCATTTTGGACAATCCCTCTGTTATTTAGGGTGACAGAGGCTTCAAAGAGCGGACAAAATATACAGAATTGAAAGGCTAAAATCAAAAGTAAACTGGGAGCCCAGAAAGGCAATCAGAGCTGAGCATCTGCTTTTGTGTGGAGGGTATTTGATTGACTGAATGAATGAATGAATGAGAGCCTTCATCTCGGTGGCCTGCTGGGTAAGGAGGTCAGAAATGAAACCTCAGGGCCAAAGGAAGAAGGAAAGCCTAAGGAGAGAACTTCCTTCCCCACAGCAGGCTGGGAGCCCAAAGGCCTGTACTCTCAGGGGTTAAGTGAGCCACAAGTAAATGAGGTTTCATGCAGATTTTGTGGGATTTAGGGAATCTCAGGTCATAGGCCAGTTGGTCTCCTGTTGATTGTGGCCCTAGGGGTCTAATAAAAACAAATGTAAATCTGCTTCGGAGGAAAGGACTTTTTATTCATGCCTCAAATTATCCCTCCAAATTATTTAGGCAGGTTGGGGGATATAATTTAGTGGTAGAAACTGTACATAACTTGTGAAAGACCCTCTGTTCAATCTCTAACACCACCAAAAAATGATGGCAATAATATTTTAGGTACAGTGGACAGCAAGCCATGATAATGAAAGACAAGAATGTACGATAACAACTATGAAAAACCTTAACCATTAAAGAACAAGCAAGACCCAATTGAATGGTAGCATGTGTGGAAACGCTTTGGGCTGAAACTTAGGCTATAACGTTACTAATAGAGACGTGTAGAAAGAATGGCATTAGCAGAAATAGAATGCACAGACCAAGTGGACGGGGCTGAGAGCTACTCCCTCAGACACCTCTTAGACATGGACATCAAAGCTTAAAGGACAGTATCATCAGCAAGCTGGGGCTCTCTCAAGGGCTCACTGATAGCAAGGCGGTGGAGTCTCAGAGCTGACTGCTGTGAAATGACTGAAACTTCTGAGGACTGTTAGTCTCCTAGAACACCGTCACTTTCAAATTCTTTTTTTTTTTTTTCCAGTACCAGGGATTGAACTCAGGACCTTGCACTTGCTAGACAGGGGTGATGCCACTGAGCTAAATCCCCAGCCCCATTTTCAAATTCTTAAAGGAAAGAAATATCTGACTTACCCTGGCTGGTTCCATTTGGCCAATAATAATAACAAATAATGATGATAAATAGCATCTGTTGAGAAGCTCCTGTGTACAAAACACATCCAAACACTTTCAAGAATTATTTACCATCAATCCTCACAACAAACCTCCGAGTTAAAGTTTTTTGTTTGTTTGTTTGTTTTGTTTATTTTTTTGAGACATTTTTTGATATGTAGTTCATCCTGGCCTTGAACTCACTATGAAGCCCAGCCTGGACTAAATCTCATGGCGATCCTCCTGCTTCAGCCTCCCAAATGCTGGGATTACAGGCATGTACCATCACGCCCCGTAAGTTATGTATTATTACTAGATATAAACATTGGTAAGCAGCCTAAGGTCATATAGATATTAAGATATAGAGCAGGAATTCAAAGCCTGGGGATCTAATTCTGGAACTCACATACTTTACCGCTATGTTGTTGCCCTGACTCTTCATAGCACCCTTTTAGTACTTGTCATAATCCTATGGGAGAGATTCTGTCATTACTCTATAGATTGATTGATTGATTGATTGGCTGGTTGACTGATTGATCGTGGTGCTGGGCACTGAACTCAGAGCCTCACACATGCTAGGCAAGTATTCTACCCCAGAGCTACATCCTGAGCCAACTCTCATTTTGAGATGAAGAAACCAAAGCTTAGAAAAGTATTTACTGAGTCATAAGGTCATTTTTCCCTCTTTGTCCCTCTGCATTGTCTAATCTACTGCTAATCCCATTGTCTAATCTACTGCTAATCCCATCAAGTGCACTTTATGCCAGGCATTTTCACTCATCTCTATAAGTCCAGCACAGTGTCCAGATGTGAGGCATAGCAGGAGCACATTGCCCTGGGCCCTCATGAAGCTTACACTTGCACCCCAGTTTGAATAGTATGGTCCCAGGTCACATGCGTTAGTGTCCCCTGGTAGTGTTTTAGAGTCCCCAAGGAAAGACACACTCATCAGCTTTTGTGAAGCAAGAAAACCTAGAGTGAGCATCCCCAGCAAAGCCTATACAGTCTTGTCAGCTTGTTGTCACCCTAAATGGAAAAAATGTCCTAATAACACATCCTCAATATTCAACTAGAATGACAGTGAGAAATGATTGGGAACTACTGCCTTCAAAGAACCACAGTGCTACACGTGATTCTGTATATGTGCTGTATCAAAATGTCTCACCCTTGCTAGTCATCATGGTAATCCCAGCATTTGGGAGCCTGTAATCCCAGCATTTGGGAGGCTGAGGCAGGAGGGTTGTCAGATTTTCCGGCCATCTTGAGCTACATGGAAAGTTCAAGGTTAGCCTGGACGACATAGCAAAACCCTGTCTCAAAACAAATGAATGAACAAAATATTCTCATGATTAAGTTGCTATAAGAGAGTTTTCCTTTGAGGATGAAATGTGTAGTTCTGGAAGGGTTTATTATAAAGCCAGTAATATTTTAGAACATTACTGATGCCCCAAAGCCAAACTTTCTAATTTTACTGAAAATTTTAAAGATAGCTTCTGCTTCGGTCTCTAAGCAAAATCTCTCCTTTTTAATTTTTGTTAATTAAGTTTTAAAAAATATTACCTAAAAGAATGTCCTTTTTAATCATTGTAAATTTCCCTCCAGAAAGCTGGATTTAATACAGGATCACTATAAATTCTGATTCTGGGAAATAAACAATACTAAGTATACAGGAGTCTATACCTGTGATACATTGTACCCAGTCGTGTCACAGTGCCCTCATCTTTAAACTGAGCTGTGTGTTTGCACTGTAAACTCAGAAAACTTCTAAATGGATTTGCTACAAAGCTGCCTGGCTTTTTGAGACACGGTAACCCACTGTTTGGCAAACCAACTTGATCTTTGTTTGAATCCTGCTGCTACCTGTGCCATTTCTCAGCTACATAGTTAAATTGTTAAAATACGTTCAAATTGAATCTGTATCATGAAAAGTGTTCAGTGTTCCTAATGAATAGGTATCTTGACATTACTCTGCATCTAATAAACTTTTAAATATCAACTTCTGAAGAAAGAAATATCTCAGATGTCACTCATTTCTTCTTTCTATTTCATTTGGACAGAACAACTTAAAATTGGCTGTTTCTGAAGATATGTGACAATGTATTATAGGCTTATCAAAATTCCTGTTACTACTCAAAATATTACAGAAGAAATATATACAGATAAAGATCATGCAAATGCTATGAGAAAATTACTGAATTGAATGTACTATACAACAGAAGTTTATATTTTCACTTAATACCCTCAAGAGAAGACAATTTCTGATTAATTTTTTGTTAAAATTGACTGTATTTGCTGTAATTTCCTACCAATAAGCTTCAATACTTGAAATTCATCATTTTGGACTGCCTAAATCTATAATCACTTATATTCCCTCTGTATAAATGATGGTGGATAGCATATGATTATACACAGAAAATCTAAATGCTAGTTGTGTTAGCTTGCTGTTACTGTGACAGATACCTGTGATAATCAATTTATAAAGAGAAAAGATTTATTTTGGCTCACAGTATTAGCAGTTTTGAGGCAGGAGATCAGGATATGGCAAAGCAACTGGATAGATAGGCGAGATCTGTGAATCCTGGAGATCCAGGACACGCACAGAGCAGCTTCCAAGCCTTACACCTGGTACAATCAGAGAATGCTATCCTCAGTCCTTCCCACACAAGATCAAGCAGGTTTTTGATAGGGCAGCCTGGATATGATGGCAGAATGGGGGTATAAAAGATGGCAGCCATTGACCTCCTGGCTACTGCCTTCTTTCTTTCTCAGTGTCCCGCCCTGCACAATGCAGAGCGTTTTTCTTTTCCTACTTTAATTGGCCCACACTCACCCTGCAGAGCACTTCTTCTCCCTTCTTTTCTTACCTTTAATATCTTTAATAAATGTAAAATCTTGCTACTTTGTTCCTGACCAATATTTTGAAAGGACCCCTGGGAAGGGCACAGCGCCCAAAACCCTGGTAAACGTTTCAGTCTGTGAATAGTGGACCTCAGTGCTTTGGGGCCTGTGGCAAGGAAGTACATTACTAAGGGATTGCATTGCAAAGTAAATAGCTCACCTCCTGGTAAGGAAGCAAAAGAGAGAAAGAGGAAAGAGAGAGATCCACCAGCCCCTTCAAGGGCTTCCCCCAAATGACTGGAAGCCCTCCCACTAGGCCCCACTTCTGAGTTTCCACCACCTTCCAATAGCACCAAGCTGGGGACCAACACTTTAACACACAGGCCTTGGGGGACATTCCACATCCAAATTATAGCACTAATATATGCATCATGTTCAAATATTAACCCCAAATGAATTAAACATCCAAATTTAAGAGCCAGAATTATAAAACCCTTAGAAGAAAACATAATAAACCTTTGTAACCTTGTATTAGGTGATATTGCTTAGATATGATCCCAAAAGTACAGGCAACAAAAGAAAAAAGATAAACTGGACTTCACCGAAAGTTTAAATAAGCCAGGCATGGTAGTGTGCTTGGGAGGCCTGAGCTCAATCCCCAATACCCTTCCCCCAAAAAAGGAATTGAATGACAATCATCATTCAGACTTTGCTTGAAGTCTGGTTAAGTAAACAAGACTAATGCAACTGAAGCAGTTAGGGAGCAACTGTGGTATGTATTTTTGGACCAAATAACATGCCCAGGTTCATAGAATCACAGTCCTGATTGTTCCTTGGGATTCCTCTATCCCACAGTTCTCTTTTTGCAGGACCTGCCCTTGGCAGAGTGTGATACAGTTTCACAGAGGGGCAAACACATCAGACTGTTCAACAGATATGTAGCCAGTGCCTACTATGTGCTAGGCATCTAATTCCCAGTAACTTGAATATTACAAAAATGAAAATTAGGCAGTTTAGCAATGTGTATTTAGCACTATAGGAAGGAAATTATAGGAAGTGATTGTGATAATCTGGTAAGCTGTTAAGTAGCTCTTTCTCTGTCCATCCTATGATAACCACATTAACAATCTGAGAGGAAAAGAATTTATGGTCAGGACAAACAAATGTTCCTCAGGGTCCCACACAAATACATATTTATATTTCTCTATTATCAACGAGATATTCCAAGTGGATGCTGGCTTCTGTGATCAGAGAACAACCTAAGTGCTTATAATCAGTTACTAGAGGCATGACCCAGGACAAGCCATTTAATCTGTAGGTCTCAGCTTCCTCATCTGTAAAATCAATATAACAATATTTCCTACCTTGTTGAGTTGCCCTGAGATTAAATAAGGTAACGAAAGTAAAAGGTTCAACATTATATTTGGTACCTCATACTCTTCAATTAACATTATATATGATGTTTTAAGGAAATGATTAACTAGCCCTTCTCTCTAACTACAATCCACAAAATAGGCATCAAGTTCTTGGAGAGGCATCAAGTATCTTTCCTTTAAAATAATGTTATGAGCGCAAGATCCCTAGTTTGATCCCCGGTACCAAAAAAAAAAAAAAAATAATAATAATAATAATAATGATAATAATAATAATATCTATGATTTCTTCACTGTTATTTTTCATTACGTAGTTCTGAAAAAAAAACTACAACCTAAAAAGCCTTTTAGTTAAAAAAGATTTGGATAGAAACAACATGATATTCTAAGATATATTTTTAGACCTTATCTATCTTGCAAGAATCCAACTTCCCTGAGATCAGAGTGGGAGAAATTCATACGGAGAAAACAGAGAAGATTTGGGGCTTAGAAAGCAGAGACGGGTGGGACAGTTATAGTTGCCATGGAAGGTTTTTCAAAGCCTTCTGAGAGCATTCAATCACTAGAAACTCTGTGAATTAACCAAAACAATAAATGAACTACTGAGTAATACGGCAGGGGATGTTTATTTATTTATGTATGTATGTATGTATGTATTTATTTTTGTACCGGGGATCGAACTTGGGACCTTGCGCTTGCGAGGCAGGCAATGGAACCACTGAGCTAAATCCCCGGCCCAGTGGGTGTTTTTTAAATGTTAATTTTTGTTTGTACTTTTTTTGTGTGGATGGTACTGAAGATTGAACCCAGGGAGTGCTGACCTACATATCCTCAGTCCTTTTTTTTTGTTTTTTTTTGAGACAGTTTTCTATGTTAGCCAGGCTGACCTTGAACTTGCAATCCTTCTGAGGTTCAGCCTCAGAATCCAGCACTTATATAATTGGAAATATATTCTAGCAAATTACACAAAGTTTTGTATGAAAGTCAATTGGCATACAGATGATTTATTGAAAAATGTAGTCCATCTTATAGCCTGGGACTTTGAGTGAGAAGGCATCCTTTTAAAGTAAGGGAAAATAAGGTAGAAGAGGATTTAATAATTTGTCTTGTCTTCTGCACTGCAAAAGAAACCACCAACAGAGCTAAGAGACAACCTACAATGTGGGAAAAAATTTTTAGTGGCTGTACCTCAGACAAAGGACTACTATCTAGAATATATAAAGAACTGAAAACCATCAGACCCCCCAAACTGAAAGACTCAATTCAAAAATGGACAGACATTTCTCAGAACAAAAAGTAAAAGCAGCAAATAAATATATGAAAAAATGTTCAACATCACTGGGCATTTGAGAGATGCAGATGAAAATAACACTGAGATTCCACCTCACCCCAGAAAGAATGGCTCCTATCAAGAAATCAACCAATAACAAATGCTGGTGGGTGTGTGGGGAGAAAGGAACCCTTCTCCATTGTTGGTGGGAGTGCAGACTGGTGCAACCACCGTGGAAATCAGTAAGGAGATACCTCAAAGAACTAGGCTTAGAGGTCCCAGTTGACCCAGCTATTGCCCTGCTGGGTATCTTCCCAAAAGAATTAAAAGAATCATACCACATATATTGATATGTGCACCCGTGTTTATAGCTGCACAGTTTGTAATAGCTAAAGCTTGGAAGCAGCCCAAGTGCCCATCAACTGGAAACTGGATAAAGATGTGGTTTTTAAATAAAATGGAGTACTACTCAGCCATAAAGAACAAGAAACTAGAGTAATTTATAGCTAAATGGATGCATATTGAGGCCATCCTCTTAAGTGAAATAAGTAGGATACACATGTGTAAATACCGAATAGTTTCTCTAGTGTGAGAAACTGAAAGTGTAAATAAGGCTTAAAATGATTAAAATGAATAATTGATAATTTGAAATAGGAAGAAAAGCCCAAAGGGGTAGGGGTGATGGGAGGGGAAGGGGAAAGGAAAGAAGGGAACAGAAAAATTATGAGAAAAGAAAAAAAAAAGGAAATGAAGTCTATGTAAATAGGGAAGGGTGGAGGGAGTGAAGGGCGCACAGGTAATGGGGAAAAAATGAGAACCAAGATACATCATGTACAGGTACAAGCATCCAATGACAAATGTAAATGTATTGAATACCTAAAATGTACCAATAAAAGAACTTAAGAATAAAATAATAATAATAATAATAATAATTTGCCTTGCGTTAGTGTAGTGGATTAACTAATGGTCAACTTGTAATGCTCAGTTGAACTGAATCAGGGTGGTTGGGCGTGGAGGATCCACCTGAGGATTGTTACCAATAGCCATAAAAAGAGAACTAGAGGGGAAGATCGAGGACTAATGATTTTCTAGGAGAAGCTTGCTGAGGATGGTTTCCCTGATGCAAACTAGTCTGTTTTCATCGTTGTAGGACCTTAGGGCCTTGCTGTCACTGAAAATGGCTGCTGTTCTCATGGGGGGAATTCTGATCTTTACCATGAGCATCACTTCCTGGCTCCAATTGGCGGCACAAATCCTTCATCTCACCGGATATAGGTTTTCTGGCTTCCACCACTGGCCTTTGGGCCTTCCAAGTGCTCATCCTCAATATGGACAAGCACGAGACATTGCTTGGACTCTAAGTCTTTAGCTGGACTTGTGTGGGAAATTGCTGGAATCCAGGCCCTCAGTTGGATTCTTTGGACCTCTAGTGTGCAGTTAATCTCTCTTGGACTCCTTTGCATTTGAATTTTTGGATAATGATCATAAAATAATCCTATAAATGATGTGTTTTCTAGTAAATGTATTCTCTTGCCAAAATCCTGACTACAACAGTTAGTTACTGAATATTTTTATTTTAAAAGTTAGTAGTAGATCCAGGCTCAGTATTTCCCATTGTCAGCTGCTGAGTATGTTTGAATTCCTCAGAGACAAAAAGTGGATTAGTGGTTGCCAGGAGGTAGAGGGGGCAGAATGGGGAGGGTGATTGTTAATGGATTGGATTTGCTGATTTAAAATCAAGGTGAAGAGAACACACCCGACTGCTGTCTTCGGGGGAGGTTAATGTCTCTGCGGGAGACTGACAGCTAAAATAATCATTGCAGTTCAGCTTGATAAATGCAATGAGCAAAGAGGAGCTGAGTCAGCAGCACCTATGTGAGAAGTGACTTCTAACAATGAGTAAGTCAGAGAAAGAGGGCTGGGAGCTGCAGGACATTAGCTCTGAGATGCTGGCAAAGTAAACAGTATATTCAAAGGCCCAGAGATGCAACAGTGCCCAGTGTACTTAGGGAACTGGGAAAAGTTAGGTCAATGGGACCAGGGTGGGAAGCAGGAAGAGCAGGATGAGGGGTCAGGTCACATGTGTGATAAAACAATGCACCGCCATAAAGAGGTTTAGAGGAGGAAGCCCATGATCTGCTTTAGTTTCTGAGCACTGCTGCAGAATGGAGAATGGATGCTGGCGAGGTGAGGCGGGGAGATTGGTTAGGAAACACAGAGTATAATCCTGGTGAGAGAAAGGCCTGCAACCAGGGTGGTGGCAATCCTGCAGGGAGAGGCAGACAGAGGAAAGGTATGTTGGAGGTGGAATCAGAACTAGCTAAGCAATTGGAATGAGACATCAGAGAAGGAATCAAGGGTTATTCCAAGTTTGTGGCATGAGATATCTGGGGCCATTCACTGTCTTCTTTTACAGAAGGAGAAGAGATCTGGAAAGATTTCAATTCTAGAAACAATAGGCTTGAGCTGCCTCTGAACCTATCTAAATGAATAGGATTGTGAGGTGAGTGCTACATGTCTAAGCTCTAGAGAAGGGTTGGCCTAGGGCCATAGACCCGTGAGTCATTGCTATAGTTTACACCTGAAATATCCCACTAAGGCCTGGTCCCCATCCTATAGCGTGATGGGATGGTCATGGAACCTTTAAGAGGTGAGAGCTGGTTGGAGGGAATTAAGTCATTGGGGTACACTCTTGAAGAGGATTTGGGGACCCTGGCCCATTCCTGTCCCTTTCTGTTGTCCTACCTCCATGAGATGAGCAGGCCTTCTCCATCCACCGTGTACTCTGGCCATGATGTACTGGTTACCACAGGCCAAGCAATCAAGTATGGAAGCCTCTGAAACCATGAGGCAAAACAAACCTATCCTTCTCTGAAATTGTTTAGCTCAGGTATTTGTTATAGTGACAGAGAGCTAACACAGAAATCAACCTGAAAATGGAAATTGAAGCCATAGTAGGAGGTGAGATCCTGGAAGAAGTCAGATGGGGAGATAATAGAGACTTCTGGGAAGATGATGGAGTGGTGAACAGCAGAGAAACAGCCTCTCCAAGATTTGGTGTCCAGACATTGGAATATAGCAACATGAGGAAAAGAAGAAGGAGGGAAGTGGGTCCCCAGGAGGCAGTAAGGATCGGAAGTGAGAATTGAAGCCCACAGGGAGAATAAAGAGAGAAGGAGAAGAACAACAACAAGAACAAGAAGAAGAAAGAGGTGGCAAGCAGCACTTTCTACCCGAGACCTGACTCACTGCGTGGGAGGGGTGGCTCAAACATGCAGATGCACAGTGAATATCGGTGACCCCAGAAGCCTCCATGGAGAAATGCACCAGTGGAATACAGCAGTGGACACAGCCGACTGCAGTGGTTGGTGAGTTATTCGGGTTCAGACATCCGAAGGAGAGGCCCCAAGAGAGGGGCCAACTGAGCTCAGAACTCAGAGTAACTATGGGCTAGCTCCATCTAGTGACTCCCAGTGTCAAGGTGGGGTGGAACCAAGTTCAAGTTGGCTGGAGGTCAAGGAGCCCAGTTGAACCCAGCCGGAGGCACACAGAGTGTTGCAGGCGGAACAAATCAGGTTCCAGCCTCACAGCCAGAAAACAGTCTGAATTTCAGTGGAACTAAAGGTGTGGGCTTGCTGAGATTATCAACTACCCTGGCTTGCTGGGATTAATCAACACAGATCTGGGCTCTGTCTCCCCACTCTGTCTACCAATGCCTCTACCAAGGCAGAGATATGCTTTGAGGTGGACATTTTTCTCTTCTTTTTTTGTTTCTGTTTTTGTTTTGTTTTGTTTTTTCTTGATTGGTTTATTCTTGTTTTTATATGAATGTGAATATTATTTCTGGATTTTTAGTTACTGTTGTTCTGTTCTGTTGTTGTTTTTATTTCTTCCTTTTCTCTTTCTCTCCTGTCTTCATCAGTTTCCCAAAGTTCATGTTATCTTCCTTTGTTCTTCAGCCTTGTGTCTAATTTCTCCTCCTCCTCCTCCTCCTTTCACCTCCTCCTCCCTTCTCCTTCTTCCTCTTCCTCTTCTTCTTCTTCTTCTTCTTCTTTTTCCTTCTTCTTTTTTCTTCTTCTTTTTTCTTCTTCTCTCTATTTTTTCCCTCTAACCCCTTTTAAATTTTCTCCCCTGAAGGTAAAATCACCACATCGAGGGCATATATACTGTGTACAATTTTCTGGTTCATTACAGATTTTGTTATATAAACACAAATATAGTTCATACCATTAAAGGTGGCAAATTAATAGTCATGGGCTGGGATGTAGCTCAGTGGCCCTGTGCCTGCTTGGCAAGCCCGGAGTCCTGAGTTTGATTCCTGGTACCAGGAAAGAAAAAATTAATAGTTACCACAGTTCGTCATTTTCTGGGCTGTGTTTGAGAAGAGATGGAATCTTGGGATCCAGCAGAAACAAGTATGAAGCCCACAGAAGTGTGGAGCCTGAAAAGCAGACAGAGGTGTGGCTAAGAGGAAGGAGCAGAGTCCTGGGATCACTGTGTCACAAGAGCTAAGGAAAGGAACAAGTGGCGAATGTGTCTAATGCTGAGGAGAGAGAGGTCAATAGGACAGAAACCGAAAATTTCTTTTGAATTCAGTAATAAGGAAGTTGTTTGTAACTTAGAAATTTCCATGGAAACCTAGATTTCACTAAGTGGACAAGTAGCCTGAAGATGAGGCAGTGTAAAAAATTCTATTTAAAAAATGAGTCTAGGGCCAGGGATTTAGCTCAGTGGTTCTGCTGCCTGCCTCGCAAGTGCAAGGACCTGAATTCGATCCTCAGTACCAAAAAAATGAGTCTAAAAAGTGAGGCTGCTCGGCAGGGGCTGGCAGCTCCAGTGGCCATCATGGCGTGTCATGGCCTTATGGTGCCTTTGATTGTGATGAGTGTGTTCTGGGGCTTTGTCAGCTTTGTCATGCCCGGCATCATTCCTAAAGGTCTCAACTGGGGAGTTATCATCACTATGTTGGTGACCTGTTCAATTTGCTGCCCTCTTTTGGTTGATTGCAATTCTGGTCCAACTCAACCCTCTCTTTGGACCACAGTTAAAAAATGAAACCACCTGTATCTGAGATGTCATTGGCCTTGAGAAAGAAGACATGCTTGATGATGCCCAGTCATTGAGGTCATGAAGAAAATTCCTTCTCGATGCAAAAGCACTTCCAAACCCAGACCACCTTCTTTGACTTGTCTATTTTGGACATCAGCTGCCTTAAACTAAGTTCACACCATCTTTGAAGATCTTTTTGTATAATACAGCTTTTTTTTCCTTCATCTTTTTTACACTTTGATGAAAGATGTGCCTACCTAATTTAAGCTGTGCTGACTCTACAGAATGTATATGCACTCTTCTCCCTCAGAACGGCACCTTTTCCCTCAGAACTCTGTTACTCTCACAATGGCATCTGTGGATTGGAAGATAGCTCCTGCCAGCTCACAACACAGGAATCAAAAATGTGTTGAAAAACTGCTGCAAGACAAATAAGACTCCAGTGGGGCAGTCAGTATGAGATTGTGCTCAGAAAGATCTGTCCCAGTGGATTTGCACCAAACTATAGTTTCAGGATGAATTTCTTACATCTGCTATCTTTTGGAATAAATTATTTTTCTGCTTAAAACAAATGAGTCTCAGATGGGCTTGGTGGTAGACACCTATAACCCCAACACTCTGGAAGGCTGTGGCAGGAGAATCACAAGTTAGAGCCCAGCATGGATAACACAGCAACTTAACAAGACCCTGTCTTAAAAGAAAAAATAAAAAGACCTGGGGGTATAGCTCAGTGCAAGGGCCCTGGGTTTAATCCCTAGTACTTAAAAAAAGAAGAAGAAAGAGGAAAAGGAGAAAGCAAAGAAGAAGAGGAAGAAGGAGGAAGAAGAAGAGGAGGAGGACAATGAGGAGGAGGAAGAGGAAGAAGAAGAAAAGTTGGACAGAGTTAACCTAAGTGCTAATGCCTAAGTGCTGATGAGAAAAGGAAGTCACCAAGGAAGAGAGGGAAGTTGAAGATACAGGAGAAAGGGGGTCAGTGGACAGAACATGACAGTGTAGAAGGACAAGAACAACAGCGCGCTCTTCCCACCCCCTGTAGATGAGTTCACACTCCTGGGCTTCCTGCCTTGGGTGCTGCAGTGAGATCCTCCTAGCTCACAGGAGCCCCAGTTATATTTCAGGAATTTACAAACTGGCTAACATCACATTAATAGCTGGAATTATTAGCCACAGTGAGACTATTTAGCAAACACACACCGCATTTCCCTGTATTCTGACCCTAGAGCACCAGCCCCCTGAGCAGGAAGGACATGAGGGGGCATCTGTGTGAACAGCCCTGTATATTTAGACAGGCAGGTCGAAACCTGATGCCTGAGGTCTGAGGGATGTGAAGCAGCTGAAATCTGTGAAACAGAGCACACAGAGAGACAGAGCTGCCTGGGAAAGTATAAGATGACCACTACATTATTTTCAGGAACCAATCAAAATTGGGAGCCTATGACGCTGGTGGAATCCATGTCTGCAGGCGTGTGAGTTCTACAAGCCCAGCAGAGACTTGGACAGGTGCTTTGACCCAGCACCAAGCTTTTGCCTGGCAACTGTGATGGAGGGATGAGATGGGGTAAGAGTGACAAAGGCTGCTTGCAAGAGGCAGCTGCAGTGATCGGCTGCAGAGCCTGAACTATAAAGGGCAAGAGGTGAAGACAGGAGCTGGTGATATGCAAGGGGACAGTGCCCCAGGCTTTGTGTCTCTGTGCTGTCCTGGTTTCATCTCTACAATTTGGCAACTCCCATGTGGCAGCACTCCTTTTAGAATGTGGCCTTCAGAGACAAAGCCCTTGTCTTACACATCTTCTACAAGCTCCAGCTCGATTTGACTCTCAAAAGCCAGAGGAGCATCGTCCTTCCTTTAGATGTCATGCTTTACTGGTTGCAGCATCCCATATCCTCAGAAGGATCTAGAATCATTACTGTTGACACAGGGTACATGAGCCGAAGGAGAGACAGGCAGGTCTTCAGCATCTTAGTGGGCAAGGTCTGCCCTGCCCGCCTAACTGAGGGACATCCAGTGGACAGGCATGGGCATCCTGCAGTAGACAGGGCCACTTTTCCTCATCAGTAGGAAATGTAACTGTCCTGAGGATATTGCCTTGCACATTATTAGAAGAGCATAAAAGTGCTAAGTAGCACAGGGAGAACTTCAGAGACTTCATGTGAAACCTCCAAGTGGCTTTCAGAGGCTTTTCTTCTCTGAATAGTTTAGCCGGTGGGAGAAGACTCATGTTTAGATTATACAGATTTTGTTCATGCCACTTGATTAGAAGCTGACCTAGGGATGGGACTGTTGATGGCAGAACTGCAAGAAAGCGTAAATCTGCTGTTTAAATATGAGCCTCGACAGCAGGGGAACCATCACTTTAATTTCAAATGACAGTTGGTTTTTAGAGCTGACACCTTCATCCCTCTCCCCAAGCACCCTCACGAGTACAGCTCTCAGAATGTGTGTTGCTGCTGGACTTATCACCATGCCACTTTTCGGTTGCCTAAGTGACAAGTGGCATGCCCATGTTTTAATTTCTCCATATGTGCCCATAACTGGAATTTTGTTTGTGAATTAAAAATGTCATATCAGTGAGTAATAGGATTGATGGCATTCTTGCATTTGCAATCATCACAATTAGTACTAGAGTCAACGAATATAACTCCGTTAGCTGGGTGTCACAGGTTCGTACACGTAGCCTCCCTGACGCTGGATGCCAGTCCTGTCCCTGTGACTTCTATGTCCATTTATGAGGCACGTTCAGGTGACTGGCATGGGAGGTGCACACCAGAAAGAGCATGTTTCTTCCTCCTAATAAGGGTCTTACTGCATTTCCCACTTGAATAGTTGACCCTCCCTGAAACTAGAGAAAACAAAGCTATCGGATTTATTTTATTTTTATTTCTAACATTTGCAGCGCTGGGAATCGAGCCCAACCTGGTAGGCCTGGGTTCCATCTGCTCTTGCCTCCCCACCCACCACCGTATTTTGTTTTTTCTAACCTTGAAATATTTGAACATGAGGTAAGAGAAGGAGATATGAGTGGGAGTAGGAAGTATGCAGCTTTCTTTCTCCTGTCACTCTTCGCAGTGGCCAGCAAGGGGAGTTACAGGAACAGTTACAGCTGTTTGTTCTAAGACTTATGAACACACCTCTAATGATTGATTATTAGTCACCGTGTGTCCTGCCCCAGACTTTCCATGTCACACAGTTCATATTTCACTGAGAGTGTCTAGTTTTCCTTTTCTCTCCTCATTTGCTGACCAAAAATTAATTGCAAACTTCAAGGTCACAAACCTACTGGAATGGTGAGACCTAGGAAATGAAATGAGCTTTCTATGCTTGTGTGGCATAAAAACTTCATTGTAGCCACAAGTAGCCCAAACCCATTAATGCGGATAAGACAGCATTCAACTGACTTCAATCAAAAGAGACTTAAATGCAAGGGAATGGCCTTGGGGACAGCAGCCAGGACTGAGCAGGCCATTGTTCTAAGTTCTGTTGGGGCTTAGGAGATTGGCAGGACACCTGCTGCTCTCCAGAGCAGAATGCTCAGGTCAGCTTGAAAATGCCCAGGGCTGGGACACTCTGGGGCCTTGGTCCCCAGCCAGCCAGATGCTGGAGACTCCCAGGTACGGAGAGAAGGGAGGAGGAGCCCTCTGGAGGAGCTGGGGAGACATTTTCTACCACTAGAAAAGCCCAGAACAGCTCTCTTCCTTTTAACCTGTCCTTCATGCTTCTTAGCTCCAACCAAAGCTCTCTAGGCTCTTCTGGGAGCAACACTACAGGGCCTCTGCCATAGTAACAGTTAATCACTAACCACTGTCACACCTAATGCTTCTCTTCATTGGCTTAGTTGGGGACCAGGATGAATGATTAGGTCCCCTGCTTAGTGCCTCAGGTCTCCTTTCCTAATTGCCATCCTGGCTGCTGAATAGTTTGCCATTGATGGCTAAATAGAATAAAAATAAATAGTCACTAGTTTTCTCTTTCTGTGGAGATCAGAGTTAATTTCAGTGATTAAAAAATATGTCTATTTTGGCCTAGGAATATAGCCCAGTGATAAAAGCACAGTATTAGTATGTGCAAGGCCCTGGGTCTGATTCCCACCACCACAAAAATAAATAAGTTTGGGCCGGGGATTTAGCTCAGTGATTTCATCACCTGCTGCACAAGCGTAGGGACCTGAGTTTGATCCCTGTTACAAAAAGAAAAATTAATTTAATTAATAATTTAAAAAACCTTAAATAAATTACATGTCTTGTGTTTTGCTTATGCATAAACTATGTTTTATAAAGGAGAGAATATGGCCCCAGGATTTCTGGTCCTGTCATTTATTAGCTGTGTGACCTGGGACAACCAAATTTTTGAGTTGGACTATATGCTCATCTACACAAATGAGGATGGTGGATGGACAAGATTCCAGACTTGAAAGTCAGGCAGACCAGGATTCTAAGGCTAGTTATTTTTATACTAGCTGGATGACTTTAAGCAAATGTCTATTAACATTATTCTAAAAGCTTTAATGTGATAATGTATGTGAAACTTAGCATTGTTCTTAGATCATTATAAGCACACAATAAATAGTTATTATAATAATCATGACAATGATAATAATTATTAAAATTCTTGAGAACCTTTTTTTAAACCCTAAAAATGCAGTGACTGAAGCCTGAAGTGTTGAAGTCAATTGCTGTGCATAAGCCTACTCATTTGACCTCATATTTCTTATGGAAACTTGCTTAGGAATAGACTGAAATTACAGAGAATTTCTGGGCATGGTGGAACATGCCTGTAATCCCAGCACTCAGAAGGCTGAGGCAGGAGGATTGCTTTGAGGTCAAAGCCAGCCTGGGTTCCATAGTGAGTTCAAGGCCAGCCTGAACTACGTAGCAAGACCCTGTCTGAAACAAACAAACAAACAAAATTATAGAGAACGCTGCAACATGTTTAGATTTTATTATATAGTACTACATAACATACTCAGCAAATAATATGATTTATAGGATTGTAACAAACATAGCTATGGGCCAATTTTCTTTGGTTTTTTATGGTGTAATGCCTACAAGGAAACCTTTTAAGGGTTAGAATTCTCGTTCAATAGAAATACCATGAGTGTAAAAAGAGACAGAAATTGGCTCTTTTCAATTTTAAAACTGATTTAGAATATTCTTTTAAGAGCCAGTTGTGGTGGCCCATGCCTGTAATCCCAGCTCTAGGGAGGCTGAGGCAGAAGGATCTGCCTGGGCTACACAGTGAGTTCAGGGCCTGCCTGAACTACATAGTGAGAGCCTGTCTCAACAAAACCAAAAAAAGAAAAGAAAAGAAAATTTTCAAAATGGAATATTCTTTTAATTTACAATCTTGAAAATGCCCTCCTTATAACATTTAAGTTTGATTTAAAATTATTCTAAGGCAATTGTAATTTGTTAGAGATGAGCAGTGCCCACTAACTCTACCACTCTATCTGAATAAGGCTATTAAATGTCCTTTATGTTCCAGGCACTGCTGTAGATGCAGGGATATGGGAGTGAGCAAAATGCTCCAGTTGTTACTCAGCTTTTTGTTACCATAATGAAGTATCTAAGGGAATCAACTTAAAAACAGGAGAAGCCTATTGGAGCACACAGACTTGGAGGTTTTGGTTCACAACTGGTACCTGTTCTTGGTCCAGCCTATAGTAGACCAAACCTCTGCCCTCCAAAGCTGACCTTCTGTGACGGTTGAGCTTCTGCCTGGGTGTCAGCATTGACAGAGAGACTGTACAATCTCTAGTATGAGACTAACCACACCAGAACTAAGAAAGGGCACTGTGGCTGCCTGGGCAACCCAGTAATTTCCGCAGGAAACGAGGGGTGGCAGAGCTCAGCGTCATGCTGGATTTGCCATCCTCACCATGGAGCTGAGCTATCTGATCAGCTGGCCACTGGCCAGATGTGGTGACTGACCACATAAATGCTCAGTGACCAGTTCAAACTGACATGTGTTACATGTGTGAAACACAGGCTAGATTGCCAGAACTTGGTAAGGAAACAAGAATGCAAAAGACCTCATTGATAATCTTTATGTTGATGACATGCTGAAATAATATTGTGGCCATGTTAAACTACAGTATATAGGTAATATTTATTATATATTTCTCTTTGCTTTTTTTATTTTTTAGAGAATTTAATTACAACACTTGTGGCTCTCATTGTATTTCTGCTGGAGAGCACTGAAGAGCGTCTTCGTCATGGTGTGAGACCAGGTAACACCACAAACTTCTCAACCGTCAGGGGTAGGAGGCAACACCCATGAAAAAGCCCAGATTTCCTTGATTCTTCTTTTATATTCTATTTCTTTAGGTACTTTCTACTCCCTCACAGTCTTTTTGTTTTTGTACTGGCGATTGAACTCAGGACCTTGTGCATTCAAGACATGGTGCCACTGAGCTAAATCTCCCACTGAGTGGCAGACATGGTGCCACTGAGCTAAATCCCTGGCCCCCCTCATAGTCTTGATTGAAACTCATCCTCTCAGACACCTTCTTTAGAGCTATTTAGTTTTCCATGTTTCAAAACTGTTGCTTCCTTCCAGGTGTAGTGATGCATACCAGTGATCCCAGCACTCAGGAGGCCGAGGCAGGAGGATTGATGAGAGTCTGAGGCCAGCCTGGGCTGCATAGTGAGCTCAAGGCAAGCCTGCACTGCAAAGTGAGTTCCTGTCTCAAAAAAACAAAAAACATCATGAGACAAGAAAGAAATGGAAACAAGTCTTTGTAAATAGGGAAGGGTCAACAGAGAATGGGGAAAAAATAAGAACCAAGATACATCATGTAAAGGTACAAGTTTCCAATGATAAATGTAAATGTATTGTATACATAAAATGCACCAATAAAAGAATTTAAGCAAAACAACAACAACAACAAGCAAAACTCCAAAACTGTCCCTTCCCATCAGAACTTTCCTCTTCAGCAGGACATTTAGTGTCCCAAGGTTGTTAGTAGATTCTGCTGGCTTAGGATATCACCCATTAAATGCCTTTGCTGTTTAACAAATGTCCTTAGCTGAGAGAAGTCAGCCTCTGGTAGTGGTGATCTGATCTAATCACCCAGCTGGAATCCTTCTAGTTCATGGGACAGAAACACAGAGACTGTTGCGACACTTTGCTGATGACTGTCCACTGAGACCCCATGTGCAAGTCCTGTCCCTGCTGGTGGTGTTCCATGTCACAGAAGCTTGCTCTTTGTAGACTACAGTCACTTCAGGAAATGGGTGAGGTTAGGCCTATTAATTACCTTGTATAGAAGATTAGAAAATGAGGCTGACCTGGCTCTTGCATCTGTGGAAGATGGGGAGGAAGAGTCCCGGATACCCCATTGTGAAGGGGAGAACAGGAGTCTGTGCTTGGAGTGGAGTTGGAAACAGTAGACCTGGGTTTAGAACATGTGGTGGGGAAAACACTGCCTCTCAGGGACATTTTTTGATAATACTAAAGGTATCTTGCTGATATATAAAGCAGAGAGAGAGAAGGTGAGCCAATCCCATCAGCCAGGAAGAGGCTCCCCTGCCACCATTCCATGCTCCTAGGGCAGAGAAGGTGAGCCAATCCCAGCGGCCAGGAAGAGGCTCCCCCGCCACCATTCCACACTCCTAGGGCAGAGAAGGTGAGCCAATCCCAGCAGCCAGGAAGAGGCTCCCCCACCGCCATTCTACGTTCCCAGGGCAGAGAGGGTGAGCCAATCCCATGGGCTAGGAAGAGGCTCCCCTGCCACCATTCCATGCTCCTAGGGCAGAGAAGGTGAGCCAATCCCTTCAGCCAGGAAGAAGCTCCCCCACCGCCATTCCACACTACTAAGGCAGAGAAGGTGAGCAAATCCCGTGGGCCAGGAAGAGGCTCCCCTGCCGCCATTCCATGCTCCTAGGGCAGAGAAGGTGAGCCAATCCCATTGGCCAGGAAGAGGCTCCCCCACCGCCATTCCACTCTCCTAGGGCAGAGAAGGTGAGCCACACGGGTGCCAGAAGCATCCCTCCTCCCCACCCCCCATAAATGAGAAGACATGTAAACAAGCCTCAAAAACAGACTTCCAGATCACCTACAGCAACCCCAAAGGGAAACGAGATGGAACAATCTGATA
>NW_004624761.1:26364604-26376485 GCF_000247695.1 Heterocephalus glaber
AAAAAAAAAAAAAAAAAAGCAGAGCAGAATTATTTGAAAAACCTAAAATTTGGCCCCAAAAGAACCCTGCTAATGTTGGGGCCAAAGGAGGTGTTGTTGCTGAAGAGATTAGGGTCATTAGGAAAAAACCTAAGTATTTTGAGTTGGGACAACAAGAAAGATGCTTTGATGGCATCCAAGGGAACAACAAAACCCCACCCATTCCAGGCTCAGAGGTGGAAAAGTATAACCCCTTCATTTGAGAAAAGAGCCCCTGGGACTCCTACTCAAGAAGAGCCTCTTAGGGAATTGGTTCCGTGGGGTTCATTTCATCATGCTCAGTCATCTAGGCACTCAGAGGCCACTGCACCCATGGCCTAAGGGGCTTTACTACTGCTTTTGCTGGTGGCAGACCATGGCATCATCCACATGATGCAGGTTTTACTGGCATACAGAATATAAGAGTTGTAGTGTTGTGGAAGCTTCCACGCAGATTTCAAAGGAAGGTCTGGGAGACCAGGCAATGTTCCCCTGAGAGGGCCATATGTGAAGCTGTGGGAGTGAAGCCAGAGGTGTAGTGGAGACTCCTGGAAGTTGAAGATACCAGGAATGTGGAATATCTGCTGAGGAAAGCTAGAGGTTTTGAGTGGAGCCAGCCCAAGAGAGAAGCTACATGAGCTGCAATGGCAAGGCCATGGGGTGGGGCTGCCCAAGCCCTTTAAGACTCATATCTCACCATTACATGCTCTGGACACCACATATGGAGCTGTAGGCCTTAGTGTTTGCCCTACTGGGTTTAAGCCCTACTTTGGTTCTATTCTTTTCTACCCTCCTATCCTTCCCTTTTAGAATGGGAATGTTTGCCCTGTACCACTGTATATTGGAAATATATATCTTGCTTGTAAAATTTTCAGGGGTTTATAGCCAAGAGTTTGCCTTGAGACTCAGAAGAGACATTGGACTTGGACTTTTGAACAATATTAGAACTGTTGAGACATTGGAGGAAGGGATTAATTGTAGTTTTGGTTGTACGTAGGACATTAGGTCATGTTAGGCAGAATTATGACCTTGTCTCCATTTGGAGATTAAGGATGGCTTAGGTATGTGTTTGGGTGTCAAGTTGGCAAGGGGTGGGAAAGCTGGATGGTCAACTTTATTGGCTTGGGAGCTGCCTAGGGGATTAGTAAAGCACACTTCTGGGTGTGTCTGGCTGGGTTACGGAGGTGTGACGTGGGGTCTGTATCTGGTCCCTGGCCTGTTCCTTCTGGCACAGTTGCCCTCTCTCCTTCCCAGCTGCCATGAACTAAGCAGTTTTACTCACCACACACATCTGCCATGACATTCTTGCCTTGGAATCAGCCAACCATAGACTGAATCCTGAATTTGGTGAACCAAACAAACATCTCCTCCTTAAAGTTGTGTATGTCAGATATTCGGTCTTAGTGATGAATACCTGACCGATATATTTAGTGATCATTTATAAATGTAACTACATAGTCATACTTTCATATGACTTGGTAAGGAAAACTCTCATTTCTTTTGAGTTAATACACAGTAGTATCTTTTTTATAAAAAATATGAATGAAATTATTTTTCCTCATCCATTATTTGAGATTTTTAAATTTATTTTAATGAGAATCATTGCCTGAACAGTCTTCAAAGTCTCTCTTCTTGACTTTTGTGGCATTATTTTCATTGTGTGAGGATAATGACTTAATTGACATTATTATTGTAGTTAATACTGTTATTATTTCTGTTGATAGCAGCAGTTCTCTTTACTACTCTGTTTCATTTCTGCTACTAGGATAAAATTTTTAAAACCAGTATCAAAGATAACTCTAAGATTGTGATCCTTGGGACTTTCAGTGTGATCCAATCTGAATCATCCAACACTGGGCTTTCCTAGAACATCATATGTTGACCTCTTACTGTAGGTTCATAAAAGAATATTGGGCTGGAGACAAAAGGCTCTTAATTGAAGTAGACTTTTCACAATTAAAGATGCTGGAAGCAGAATGACTTATGGGCATAAATTGGTAAGATAAGTGTCCGTATTTTCCCTAAAACTTCTGGGAAGTTTTGCAGTAGACTATCTGCCTAACTGTCTTTCTATGGCAAGTCTGTTTTAGGAAGGGATCTACTCAGGGTCAAGAAACACCAGAACATACTGCAAAACATGACAGGCAGGAGACAGAGAGCAAAAGGATTCCTCCACTGGGTAACCAGGACTGAGATTTGCAAGTGAAATGGTCAGAAAAGAGGTGGCATCCCCAGCCTGGAATTATTTTCATTCAGGTAGTGGCTGGTTCTTTAATTCTCCCTTAGTTTTTTGTTTTCAAACCTTCCAGGGACTGTTGGCCCCAGGTCCATCCGTAGAATCCCAGCTGATCATGAATGAAAAATTAAAATTTTCATTTTCAACCACATCTAAATAAAATGTATCATTTCTTTCAGTGTAGTTGAGAAACCACAGTAGTATTAAATGCACCTGAAACTTTTCACTAAGAGAAATCACAGGTATTTGCATACCACATTACAATTATTGTAGATAACTTAGAAATATCACTTAAGCTTCTTCAAGTTTATGATAATTATTAAGACCCAGTCTTATTGTTTTATGTGTTAATAAGCAAGCACATGCAAACTAGATACTAAAAAATTGCTAACTGGACCAATGTCGTACCAATGTAGTTTGTTTTAAAATCATATACACTTTTATTTTATTCCACTAAAAATATTACTTAAAGGGCTGGGAGTATAGCTCACTGCTACAGTGCATGATCTGGATGCTTCAGGTCTTTGGTTCAGTTCAAGCAAATAAACATAAAAACACAAAATACCACTTAGAGCAAATAGAGATCCTGGTGCAGACATGATGAAGACCATGGCAAGTGTGGGCTTAGGTTAGCAGGACTGGAAGTGAGTGCTGGGCAGGGCTGCCTTGCTGTGGTCATTGAAAGTGCCTGTCCTTGAAGGGAACTCTGCCAATCTCAAAATCAGATTGACAGACCCTGAATAGCTCCAGTCCAGAGCTGATCCTGACAAGAGAATTCCTGCTGCCAACTAACTTGAAAACTTAGCTGAAACTGCAGCTTTTCAGCATCTGCCTGAACTAGATTAGAATGACAAGGATGGCCCTTTGCCAGTGCTGGTTCCTCTGGATATCAAATTTTCACACTTCAACCAAGCCTTGGATTGTGGGAGCAGCCAAAACATGCTGCATGCCATTGCCCTTTCACCGCTGCCACCACTTCTATCCCTAAACTTGCCACTAAGCACTCTGGCAAAAGTCTCAAAGTTTTGGCCACGTCAACCATAAACCGGAAGTAGGAAGTACGGACGCAGGCAGGAATGGCACCAGCAACATCACTGGCGGTGGAAGACAAAAGCAATCAATTTGTTCAAGGAAAATTCAGTCATCTAACTGAGTGACTCAGCTAACTGGCCACATTTCAACTGTATCTATTTATGGCACACGGAAAGAGATCATGCAGGTAAAAGGTTCAGTTTGCTGTGCATTAATTTCCTCCAGGTCTAGCTAGTATTTCTAGTTTTTTACATTTGTAGAATGAGAGTTGAAAAGGGGAAAAAAGTTTCCGTGTTTTGCTCACTTTGACTATACTTTGGTCATACTGTGTGTGACCAAGAGTTTGCCTGCAAGCTGGAACTGTCTTTCAGATTAATGGTTTATTGAAATTTTTACTATAGGAGATACTAGTTAAAGAAGGAGTCTTAAAAATAGAAGCCCTAAGGGGCCAGGGATTTAGCTCAGTGGTTCTGCCACCTGCCCTGCAAGCACAAGGTCCTGAGTTCGATCCCCAGTACCAAAAAAAAAAAAGAAGCCCTGGTGGCCAGGAATGGTGGCACAACCTGTAATCCCAGCACTAGGGAGGCTGAGGCAGGAGGATCATTGCAAGTTCAAGGCCAGCCTGAACTGCATGGCAAGACGCTGATTTAGGAAAAAAAAAAAAAAGAAAGAAACTCTGAGCTCCAAGCCCTGGGACTTCCCTTGCTTAAAGCAATTATGCTGGGCTCTGATTTCTTTGAGCTGAAACGAAACCGATACGTGAGAAACACCTATGTGAAGTTCTTTGGGTATGTGGGACAGTTTGGAAGACATTTTATTGCAAAAATATTTTTCAGATTATACTAATTTGCCTTGCAAATAATAAGAGAAAGTTCATTGATTTGCATGTGCTTGTTGTGTAACTCCTTACGTTGAAAACTCTCATTATGAAAAAATTACCTAATCAATTAACTATCAGCTTTCTTGGACCATTCCTTTGGAGGGTTGGCACATGGAGGCATCACAGCAGTGAGTTGTTGCCTGTGGGAACAATGCTCTATTGTGTCTTCTGCAAGTGGTGCATCTGCCCTCTGCTTTGCACCTTCAGACATTAAACAACACCTTGTACAAAATAGCTAAGGAAACAAAACAGAGTATCTCAACTGACCACATGTAGACTTTCTTCTTGCAGTCATTCCCAAATAAGAAGTATAACAACCATTTACACAGCATTTATATTGGTATTATAAGTGATCTAGAGATGATTTAGAGTATGTTGTATGGATGGACCCAGGTAGGCTATATATAAATTTTATATAAGAGCCTTTAGTGTCCTTGAATTTTGGTACCAATTCCCCATGGATACTGAGGGGCAACTGTATAAGAGAATTTGTTTACTACAAAGTCTAGATCTTTGTATATTCCATTTACTGAGGGCTGAAAAGGGCCTAACACATGAAAACCCTTGAATAAATACTGAATTATATAAGACAGGAATCCAGTTCCTTCAAAGTAATGGTATATTAAATATGTAAGATTTACATAAATATACATATATTTATATATACAGTAGGGTTTTTTTTGTGGTGCGCTTTGTGTTTTGTAAGATTCAAACTGGCCTTGAACTCACTATGTAACCCAGGCTAACCTTGAACTCATGACAATCCTCCTGCCTCAGCCTCCTGAGTGCTGAGATTATGGACAGGGATCACCATGCCTGGCATATTTATAAATTAAAGAAAATTTTAGAGCAGTTTTAGGTTCACAGCAGGGTTGAGGGAAAGGCACAGAAATACCACATTCAAAAAAAAAAAAAAAAAAGGAATACCACGTTCCTCCCCTGTGGGAAAGGTGCAGTACAGAGGTATTCCGTGGCCCCTGACCCCATGTGTACACCTCCATCACCACGGTTACCAGTGTCCTCCACCAGGGCAGTGCATTGTTAGGACTCTTGAGCCTACACTGGACATCAGTGCTAGCCAAAACCCATAGTCTGCATGAGTTTTCACTTACCTTGTTGAATGTAATATTGGTTTGGGCAAATCTATACTGTAATAATGTGTACCCACCGTTACATTACCCCACAGAGTATTCTCACTACCTTAAAACCATCTCCTCCAACCTCTGGCAACTGTTGGTCTTTCTACTGTCTCCATACTTTTGCCCTTTATAGCAAATGGGTTAGAAGGGCTCTTGCCCTTGTGAGTACTGAATGCCCTTAAGATTCCTCCATGCCTTCCATGGAACAAGGCTTTTCGTGCAGTTTATCATGAGGTAATGGTATGTGAAAATGAACTAGAATTATAGTACCTAGGAATGGTGTTATGAAATGTAATCACATAATTTACTAATATCATGTATACTTACATAATTTAAAATACTACTGAAAGGAATTTCAGTAGTAGTAAAATCTGAGCTTTCTTTCAAAACAGAATTCCTTAAAGAGCAAAATAAAAGATGGATAATAAGAAATAGGGAGATAGATCCCATCTTTTGCAAATGGGAAGGGGACCAAGGGGGGGGGGGACCAAAAAGAATTAAGCTATGTTATGTACGTGTACCAACTCCTCATGATGAGTGTGATCATTATATACTGCAAACACGCACTAATAAAAATAAAATTTTGAAAATAAATTCTCTGAAAGTTTTTTAAAAAGCAATAACTGTAAATGGTAGTGATTTCCCTTTATGCAGCACAGTTCGTTGATGAATTAACTAATTCAGTAAATATGTGGAGGCCTCCAGTAGAGAATGCGGGAATGAACAGTACAGACATGGGCGCGAAGAGATGGGGGAGATGCAGCGGTCGGGCACCAGGTTCCGGGAAGAACAGGAAGAGCCCACGCAGGCAGGAGCAGAGAGAGCGACAGGAAGTCAGTAGGAAGGGCGGTGGGCAAAGACAAGGTCCAGCAGCTCCTTTCAGGTCAGGGAAAGGAGTTTGGCTTTCTCCTTAGAGCAAGCGAAAGCCATTCAATGCTTTAGGCTGAGAAGTGGAAAGGGATGATGACACGATCAGACCTTACATTTTAAAGATCTGAGGACTGGGAATAAACAGATAGAAACCTGTCTAGGGAGAAGCATTATAATCCATCTGGAAAATACGTGGGCAACTGAGTCATACACAAGCTCTTCAAAGAACAGGTTTCCGTCGTGGTCCACAGCGTAAAGCCAGCCTCAAGATGTTTTCCAACACAGCAGCCGGGAGGGTTTTGGCGAAGTCAGATCCCGTGAGGAGGCGTGCTCTCTGTGAATGCTACCGCCCTATGGGTGCACAGAGCTCCTTTAGAGACCCAGCCTTCCCGGGGGTCTCTCTCAGTGCCCTGTGATATGACACCTTGACCTCCCTTCGCAGGAATGAAAGGAAAGCTCAACAGAGGTGAGGAAAGGAGTCTCTATTATGCATTTTTGGACTTTGCATTTCTATGGAAACCTTCATACTGAGAGATGTTCAATTATCGATGTGTTTTTATGGCACAGATATATTGAATATCATCGGTCTTTTAATTTATTTGAATCCCCCACCCCAAGAAAAAGAAAGATTCACACAGCCCTGGTGCCTAAAGTTATGTCTCTAAAGCTGGGTATGGTGGTGCAAGCCTGTAGTCCCAGCACTCAGGAGGCTAAAGCAGGAGGATCTTCATGAGTTTGAGGCCAGCCTAGGCTATACAGTGAGTTCAAGACCAGCCTGAACTACATAGCAAGACCCTGTCTCAAAAAAAAAATTTTTGATGTATTAAAGTATAAGTTACGAAAGAAAATGTCATCATCTTTGTTGAGGAGTATGAGCAAGATGCCAGTACCCTGGTGTTCATTTGTCCTTTGTAAGTATGCATTACATGTGTATATCTAGAGAAGCTACTAGAATGGTCCACTGCTTCTGGGGAAAAGGGTGGATGGGGATGGTGAAATATGAAACCAAAACCCTAGAGCAAGTAGAATTAAATGATCTATGTGTTTCTTCCCTGCATTAAAAAGACTTGAAGCTTATCAAAGAACAAAATCTAAAGCTGCTTTGGATGGTTGATTCTGAGAATTAGCTAAACCCGCTGCACCTTTTGACAGTACAGTGTGGTCTTCTCACTCCTGCCTTGGATTTCCGAGCTCAGTGGATCCTTCTGCAGGCTGGGGATGGATGGGAGAGAGGGTAGAGTCCTTAGAAAGTGGCCCTTGGCTTGGATAAAAGATTTGGCAAAACCAATTTAGCTGAAAAGAAACAGCCAATAGGGGCCAGGGATTTAGCTCAGTGGTGCCTCTGCCTGCCTCGCAACCGCAAGGCCCTGAGTTCGATCCCCAGGACCAAAAAAAAGAAGAGAAAAGAAAGAAACAGCCAATAGAAGGTTTTGGGTTCCTCTATGAAATCCAGGTGACTGTGCTGGCTAGCACATGTGCAAGGATTTCTGGGAAACAGAAGAGGTACAGATTTCTCCTATTTGGTTGGTTTGTGCTCCCTCTGGTTGCGGGGAGAGCAGGGTGCATCTGTCCTTCTCCCTGGGTCACCTGCAGTCATCATCCTGTCCTCATGCAGCTGAAAACCCCAGAGTGTGAGCTCTCACCCTGACTCCTGGTCACTCCTGTGTTCCGCAGCTGGGAGACCACGCTGCACACTGGCTTTCACATGTATTTCAATCATGTAACACATGAAGCCTGTGAGATGGAGTATCCATGTTGTATAATGAATATCCGAATGGTATAATCACTTCTTGACAGATTCCTGCAAAACATTTCGATAACTTCCTTCAGAGTTCTGAGACATTTTACAAAGAATCATTGTCAGCATTTCAGAGAGAGAGAAATGAGATAGTTATCTGTACTATTTCTCCATTCTAGTATTGCATGTGCTTGGAAGCCAACCAGATTTCAACAGGGTTTAAAATGTCAGCCAGAATGTACTGAACATATAGTAAAGGCAAAGATTAAATTTCTCGTGGTTTACTCAGATAAACTGGGCTTGGGGTTATTTTGGGGGGAGAGAAGGAACAGTCACTCGTTCTTGTGGTATAATTCATTGCCTTTAATAAATCTTTCCTTGGGCCAGGGATTTAGCTCAGTGGTTCTGCCGCCTGCCTCACAAGTGCAAAGTCCCGAGTTCGATCCCTGGTACCAAAAAAAAAAATTTCCACACAAATTTGTGCCCTTTTGTGATTGTTTTCCATATCCAGAGAATTGGGTAGTATTCAAATCTATTTAATTGTTTCTTGTTTGGAAAAGTTCTACTAAAAAAATTACCATGAACAGAAGTCAGCCATCAAATTACATATATTTCTCTGTAACATATATGAAAATATAAATGAAATGATTTGAACAATTCCTCTCATACCCAAACTCACAATTTGAGAATTTGTTCTGAAACTGAACAAACATGTGGAGTTTCCCAGTGAAGATGAATTTGCCTGAATCAGTCCTGAATAGCATTATTTTGTTTGAAATGCAAATGGACAAGGATGTTCTTTGTTTGACAGGAACAATATCTATTCTTAAGTTGCAAACAAAGCTGCCAAGTTCACATCACTCCTGGATTCACCCAAGGATAGCTGGAAATGCTCCAGATTCAGCCTACAGTCAAGAGCGCAGGGGCCTGGGACACTTCTAGGGCCCCGACTGGGGCTGAAAACAGGAGTCTCCAAACTTGGTGCGCTGGTCTCCCGGATGACACAGGCAAAGCAGAGCCAGGTTGCTGAGGCTCTGTGACTTTTTGTTCTAATATATTAAAAAACTATGGCAGGCTTCTGATGTAGCTCAGTGGTAGAGTGCTTGCCTAGCATGCACGAGGCCCTGGGTGTGATCCCCAACACCGCAAAAGCAAATAAATGAACAATGGTTGCCACCAACCTCTGGGCCCCCTTTCTTCTTTTCTTTTTATAATATATTTTATTTTATTTTATCCCATTCCTCCCTCAGACCCCCTCCCCTCCCTATAAACAAAAGCTTTGGGGTCAGGGATTTAGCTCAGTGGTTTCGCCACTTGCCTCTCAAGTACAAGGTCCTGAGTTCGATCCCTGGTACCAAAAAAAAAAAGCTTTGTTTTCATTTTTCCTTTTATTTTCACTTTTTTCTTGTCTCTTCCTCCCTCCCTCCCCCCTCCCTTGTTCCCCTTCCCATCTGAACACTTTCTTCCCATTTCCCAACATCCATTGTACATTTCAGTCCTTATTTCCATTTTTGCTTTCTCACAACAGAGAAACAATGTGGTATTCAAACATGTGTGTCTGATTTATTTCACTTAAGAGTATGGTCTCAAGGTCCATCCATTTAGCTGTAAATGTCTGAAGCTCATCCTTCTTTATGGCAGAGTAGTACTCCATTGTATAAAAAAACCACATCTTCTTTATCCACTAGTCTGTTGATGGCCATTTGGGCTGCTTCCAAGATTTAGCTATTACAAACTGCTGCTATAAACATGGGTATGCATATATCCCTGTGGCATGATGGTTTTAATTCTTTCGGGAAGTGGGCCCCCTTTCTTCTGCCAGGAGATTTTGCTGTGTGTGTCCAGGACCTGTGAGTGGTCACTGCCCAGCTGCCCTCTTTCTACATAGACTCCAGGATTGAAATCCTTCGGACAATAGAGAGTTCCTGCTTTCCAGGCTCAGTATAAAGGATCACCATGGCTATGTGCTTGTAACTCGTGAGGAATTTCAAGTACTTCTTCACACACATGACTCAGAGATAGGGACAGCATTTGATACGTGGTCAAAGTGCCATCACTATACTGTCACACATGCAGCATTACGTTGCTTATGTAATTGGTGGGGCCAAGGTGATGTGAAGCTCCTGATGATAATCAGACCTGGGTGGGTGCTAAAGATAATCCCCTGCCTCAGGGCTGAAAGGCACTCTAGCTATCTTTCAAAGATAGTGTTTGTGTGTCCGCTATCAACTTTGGAAAAGTATAAACAGACAAAAAATGGGACTTACCTTTTAAAAAGAGACTTTCCCCTCTCCATGTCCCATCCCAAGGATTGCCCTTGAGAAAATGAGGAGGCAGGGACATGAACCTTCTCAGCATCCTTCGCCTGGTAGAAGACTTGACCTAAGGATAATTTCTATTCCACAGATGGAGGAACGGAGGCCTGGAATATTTCAAGGAAGTACACAGAGTTGTTCAATGGAGAACTGAGACTGGAACCTCGGTTTCCCCGGGTGTGGGCATGGTATCCACATGCCTCTTGGACATGAAATCACCCTGAGTGCAGGGGCAAAACTGTACCTGCCACAAGGTGAGCCATTCCAGACTTGCCTTCCAATCACAATCCCTGGGCTGAAGGAGTATTTGTCTCTGTATTGTGTTTGACAGGGTGTGTGGGGATAGGGTGGAGTTCCCCAGACTGTAGGGTATTTCTGCACTTTGAAGGGCCTGTAGCTGGGAGATCAGTAGGCCGGGTCAGTGGTTAGCAAGTCCTTTCACCAGCCCCCACACTAAGAAATGCATTTCATACCATGATCCAATTCCCAAACAGTACAATTATGGAGGCAGATATATGTGTACATATATAGGACTGAAATAAAGTCCACAGAAAAACACTGGTCCTCACTATTGCAACTGACTGGGCTGCTTCATTTTTAAGATTTTTTAGGAACCCATTCTGTATGGGGGGCCATGATTCTGTGGCCTTACTCCATGAGGCAGTACCTGTTTTACCTCATCATGCTCTTCCTGCCCTAAATATTGCTAAGCATATTTGCTTCTTCTTCTTCTTTTTTTTTTTTTTTTGCTGTTGTTTGTTTTTTTATTGGTACCGGGGATTGAACTCAGGACCCTGTGCTTGTGAGGCAGGTGGCAGCACCGCTGAGCTAAATCCCTAGCCCTTGCTTCTTACTATGGGTCCCAGCCATACCCTATGAAACACTGTGCTGGACACCATCTTGGTTGGTATTGGGTCTCAGCAAAGGACTTTCCCGTGGTCACAGACAAGGGTGTTTCCCAGGGGACAGATGTTCTCTGAAGTCCAGGCTTGAATCTTCTCCTCCAGTCAGTCTGCCAAATTGTCTTCTGAATTCCTTCTCCAGTTCCTTTCCCAAATAGGATTTATTAATAAAGAGCTGCAGACCAACTCATTCTATTCTCTGACCCTCGAGTTGCTTAAACTCTTTGATCCCCAGTCCTTTGATTCATAAAATGCAAAGTGAAAGAATTCTACTTCACTAGGCTGTTATGAAAGATAAAAATTATACATAAGAACAAGAAAAAAAATAAAAAATACATAAATGTAAAGCTGTTCTTTCAACTTCAAAGTGAATGTTAAGTACAATTATGATTTTGCCTATAATACTGTAGGTTATGACACAGTAGAATTAAATGTATAAAAGACAAAAAACCAAAGCTCTGGGCTGGTTTCTTTTGGGGGGAGGGCAGTTTCTAATGCTGCTGCAATTCAGACATTTAATAGACTGACAAGTGAAGGGCCAGGGATTTAGCTCAGTGGCACTGTGCCCGGCTTGCAAGCGCAATGTCCTGAGTTTGATCCCTGGTACCAAAAAAAGGGGGAAAAAAAAGTAATTACAATAAACTAACAAGTGAGGAGAAGGGAAAGAAAAGAAAAATTGAGATGTATTGTGCACATCTACCCATTCCCCACCATGACTGTAATCATTATGTACTGCAAACATGTACTAATA
>NW_004624761.1:26376585-26532682 GCF_000247695.1 Heterocephalus glaber
GAGCCATGATTACCAGGGGAGGAGGAAAATAGAATGATCAACATTTTTAAGCCATTGAAATAAATGACACTGTTTCCTTAAAAAATAAAATAAAATAAAATAAAAAGCATGTTAATATATTCTAAAGTAGACTATTAATTCTTAGCATCTATGTAAAGTTAAATGTTACTACTTAGCAAACCCTCTTAAAACTTACTGACTTCAATTCATAGAGACAGAAAGTAGAGCCATGATTACCAGGGGAGGAGGAAAATAGAAAGGTATCATTTAAAGAGTACAGAGTTTAAGCGTGGTATGATAGAAGCATTCTGAGGTGAATGGTTGGGATGGCTGCACAACAATGGGATTTATTAAAGCTACTAAATGTTTAAAATGGGTTGGTGTATAGCTCAATGGTAGAACACGTGGTTAGAATGCATGAGGCACTAGGTTCCACACCCAACACCAAAGAAATGGTTAAAATTGTAAATTTCATGTTACATATATTTTAGCACAATAAAAAGAATCAGTGATCTAAAATTTTAGACTCAGAATTTGGGGCAGGGATCAGCAGATTTGGCTCATCTCTGGCCTGTGTGGTGTCTCTTGGGACAGTCTGACTGGAAATGGATTCTAAAATGGCCACCTTTCCCATGGTGCTGCTGGCTGTCAGCTGAGGTGCTTCTGTTTTCCTCCCTGTGGTCAATCTCTGTGGTCAGGCAGTCTGGACTTCTTCATAAGGCAGTTAAACCTGAGTTTGAAGTCCCAGAAAGTTGCTTCCAGCACATTGTATTGGTTCATTACCCTGCTCAGGTTAATGTGGGAAGGAATGACACAGCGTGAACCCAGAGGAGTGTGGTTCTTCTGGGCCATTTTGTAACAATCAAGGATCTATCACAGCCTTCATGCCTATTAGCACGTTTCCTTCTCTTGAATTCTGTTCTACTGCTCTCTTTACAAACTAGAACTGGGGTCATGATTGTGGGAGTGGACTTTAAGCCTTCACATCTTGGCTCTGCAATTTGACGACTGTGTGACCTTTGGCAAATTATTCACACCCTGCCCCCCTCTTCCCCGCCCTGGTTAGGTTTTCTTATCTCTACAATAAGCTGGCGATAGTATTTATATCATTGTGTTGCTGCACTGGATGAGTGACTATGAATTAAAACCTTAAAAACAGTGCCTGGCACAAAGTAAGAACTATATGAGCATTTGCTGTTATTGTTGTCATCGCTGGTGTTATAAGAAACACAAAAATGGTGCAGAAGGAAATCTATAGCACTAAATGAGGCAGAAAGGCGGGAAGCACTTCCTTGGGGACACAGGACCTCCCTGCTTCACAGAGTTCTCATTTACACCTAAATCCCTTGCTGACATTTAAGCTTCTTTCCTTCTGTTTTGCCCACAGGAGACAAGGAGAACAACTGATCAACATTTCTACCTAATACTCCTCGGAACACCTGAAGACAGCTGTGAGCGCCAAAGCTTCACCGAGGCTCATCTGCACTCAGCCAGAGTGGGCAACGTGTCTGCGCGCGTGCGCGCGTGCGCGCGCGAGTCTGCACCTGCGCATTGCTGCCTGTGAGCCAGCCCCTCCGCTGTCTTCTCCTTTGATGCTGGGTCTTTTTTCCCCTAAAGGCATTTAGGGACCCAACCTCTCCTTTTCTCAGCATAAGCCTGGAAAAGGCTTCTGAGGAAGACAAAGCAGTGACTGAGAGATGACCAGTATATGGCGCTCTGCTGGCTCAAAAGAATAGGCCAGGAAGGAACCCTGTTGACAGCTAATTAGCACCTGTTGTTTACTGCAGGGAGTTCTTCCGAGCTGACCTGTGGCCCCATTGCTAATCCAGTGGCCTCCTGGGTCCGCAGCATTCTCCTCCCGCATGCGAGCGAAGCGGAGCGCTGTGGTGTTGCAGAGCGCTGGGTCCCACTCCTGGCTCTGACCCTTACCAGCAATTCTTTAACCTCCCAGTTTCCTCAACTTCATCCATCAAGTGGGGTTGATAATAGTGCTATGTTAAAAATTTTATTGAAAAATTTTTTATTTCAATGCTGAGGATTAAACTCAGGGTCTCAAGCATGCTAGGCAAGGGCTACTTCTGAGCTACATTCCCACCCCCAGGTTTACTGAAAACTTTAAAAACCATTTTTATTATTTTATTTATTTATTTATTTTTGGTACCGGGGATCAAAATCGGGACCTTCTGCTTGTGAGGCAGTCGGCAGCACCACTGAGCTAAATCCCCAGCCCTAAAAACCATTTTTAATGGCAATCATTATGGAGATTCCTCAAAACACTAAAACTAAAAATTCCATTTGACCCAGCTGTTCCCCTTCTAGGTATCTTTTCGAAAGAGTTAAAGACATATCACAATGATACATACATACCCAGGTTTATAGTAGCACAATTCAAAATAGCTAAATCTTGGAAGCAGCCTGTATGTCCATCAACAGATGAATGGATAAAGAAAATGTATTTTCACACAATGGAGTAATACTCTGTCATAAACAAAGATACACTTGAGTTATTTGTAGGAAAATGAATGTACCTTGAGACAATAATGATAAGCGAAATGCTGTAAATCACAATCACAACTGTCAATATTATGTAACTTTTCTTCCTTTCTCTCTCTCTCTTTTTTTTTTTTTTTTTTTTTTTTTTTGAGACAGGGTCTTGCTATATAATTCAGGCTATACTTGCACTTACTATGTAGCCCAGGCTGGCCTCAAACTCATGGTGATCCTCCTGCCTCAGCCTCCCATGTGCTAGGACAGCAGGCATGTGCCACCACGCCAGACTACATAACTACTTATATGAGAAACCCAAAGTATAAGTAGTCTAGGAAGCAAAAGTAAAGATGGACAATAGGAAACAGGTAGATAGATCTTTAGCAAATGGGAAAGGGACCAAGAGAAGGAGGGAGGCAAGAGGGACAGGGGATGTAAGAAGTAAGGTGTGTCGTGTGCATACACCTACACCCCACAATGTGATCACTGTATCACAAACATGTACTAATAAAAAAAGCTTTCTTTTTTAACTAAAAAAATTTTAGCAAGCCTCTTAGTACAAGAATACACAGTAAATTTTAAACTTTTTGTTGTTGTTATTGTTGTTGAGGAAGGGTCTTGCTGTGTAGTTCAGGCTGGCCTTGAACCCACTATGTAGCCCATGCTGGCCTTGGATTCACAGCAGTCCTCCTGCTTCAGCCTCCCAAGAGCAAGGACTACAGGTGTGCGCCACCACAACCAGTTTAAACTACTTTTATAACCCTCTGTTGGCTCCTGGGACACTTGGCTCCTCTTCAAGTCCGTTAAACGGCTCCTTCTCTGCCTCATTACCAGTTTCTCTTGGCCAGCCAGGAAAATCTGAGTCTATCTTTGATCCTTCACCTTTATATCACAATCCTGAGTGACTCATACCCTTTGACTTAACCACCATCTATGCACAGAGGCCTTCCAAATCTTTCTCTCTGGGCTATTTTCTGTATAGACGACTTTGTCTGGATGGTCCATGGCTCTTTAAAGTCAAAAATGTTTGAAACTAGCACTTCTTCTTTTGGCTATGATGGAGAAGCAGTTGGTACCAGACTAGTCACCCACCATTAAAAAAAAAAAATCACTAAATTAGACAAAGTGCGTGATTCAACTGTTTGAAGCCAACATGGAGGCAGCACAAATTTGTGGTCCCTGAGAGAAAGTGTCTAGTGAGCCTAGGACCACTCTGGCCCCTTATCTGAGGGCAGCTTCCTGACCAGGAAGCAAGGAGCAGGTTCTGAGCAGAAGAAGGGGGAGCCACTGGGTGGAGGAGGCAGCTGACAGGGCCCTGGAGAGAGGCCAGCTCAGGGCTGGGTGAGTGACCAGCCAGAGCAGGGCTGCACATGTGGAAGAGGAGCCAGCCAAGGGCTCCCAGACAGCGGCTCCTGCGGGGCTGAAGGCTGAGCAGAGATATCAGTGTGAAAGCAGCACTGGGGAGCTGTGTGCATGCCTGTAATCCCAGCAAAGAACTCTAGAAAGCTGAGGCAGGAGGATTTCAAGTTTGAGCTCAGACTGGGTAACCTAGCAAGACAAGACCTTTCTCAAAATACAAATGGCTTGGAGATGTAGCTCAGTGCAAAGGTCCTGGGTTCAACCCAGTGTCTCCACACACACACAAAAGAGCAGTAGTGGGAGTGTTGAATGTGTGCTCAGCCCAAGTGAAAACCCACATTAATTCTATGTAATAATGCCGCAAGCATCCGGTTGGGATACCATGCCTGGCTCCCCTGATATTTTTTTAAATTCTAGTTAATGTGGTTGGGATGGGGCAAGGTATAATTTTCTTCATACTTGTATTTCTCAGAGCTTGGTGAACTTCTTGGATTTGTTGCCATTTTTTCATCAACTTTGTGAAATTTGGGGCAAAAACTGCTTTCCTTTGTGTTCCTGGTCGCTTCTCATTGTCCTCTCCTTTGGGGAGTTCAGTTACATCTATGTTGTTGGGTGTGTCTGCAGCTCTCTTCATTTCCCTTCCCCCGTCCTTCTCTCAGGGAGACCCAATGGGGGCACCCGAAAGCCCGCACAGCATTTTAAATCCCTAAACCCAGCACTATCAACTCTCTGCCCTTTTCCTTTCCCTGGTGAGATTCTGCTCACTCTGAATGCACCACTGCCTAAGGAAACATCACTAAATTTTGCTGCCTTTTCCTTACCATCATGTGCCATGTCCGATTCTTTGCTCGTAGCACGCAAGAACTTAGAAACCGATCCCAGGCCCCGTCACCTATGGCAACGCTCCCAACATCTGATCAACCTGGAATCATCATCTACACCATGGGTGGTGAACCTTTTAGCGCTTTTCAGTGATTCAAATGGCCCGCTGCGGCACGCATGCCAAGGTTCGCCACCCCTGATCTAGGTCCTGTTTGATTAGACATTCAAATAAAATTAGAGTGGGGGAGAGAGCGAGGGAGTATCTATTAGGTGATTATATAAGAGAGGAGAAATAGGAATTTGGGGATATTCTCAGTGTTGGAAAATCAAATTAGTAGTGACCAGTAATTCAGATGAGGAATGAGGTATGATGGTCTGGGAAATGGAAAGGTAAGTAGTTTGGTTTTAGATTCTCTCTTTGAGCACCTTGAAGCTATCATTCTATTTTCTTCTTTTCACCCTTGTTTCTCACATCTGGCCGTGAGTGATTATTCTTAATCAAACCTGATCATCACCTCTTAACCATTTATCTCTAACCTCACCTTACCTAATAACTGTCACCAGAGTGAGCATCCTGCAATGCAATATGATCTCCATGCTTGCATCCATTTTCTGTTGCCATAGCAAAATACCTGATGCTTGCTGGGTACTTTGTAAAATGAAGAAGGTTACTTAGATCACAGCTTTGGAGGTTGAAAGTCCCTGATTGGGTGGCCTCTGAAGAGGGCCTCCAGGTGGACAGACTGCCCATGGTGGAGTGTGTGCAGTGGGGCAGGAAGCCAAAGGAACTAACCAGGAAGCTGGGTGTGGTGGTGCACACCTGCAATCCCAGCACTCGAGAGGCTGAGGCAGGAGGATCACTGTGAGTTCAAGAACAGCCTGGGTTACATAGAGTTCAAGGCCAGCCTGGACTATATAGTGAGACCCTGTCTCAAAAAATAAAACAAAAAAACAACCAAACAAACAATACGAACAAAAGTTAACTAAGGTGCCGTGAAACTACACCCACCACTTCGCCATTGCTCACGAGGCTCCACCTCTCAGGACCCACCCCCAACATGGCCCCTAGGAGTGCATCTTCAGGGGACACACTCAAGCCATAAGCACAACACAGCAGCTTGCTCATGTCAAACCTTCCCATCTCTCCTGACTTTACAGAGCTTCAATTCCCTGGCAGATTCAACTTTCCAGGCCTGGACTCTCCTGCCTCGCCTCCATTAACCCCCCAGAGGTCACCTTGTGAGCCGTCACTCCCTGCTCTTGGCTCGCCTGATGCCCTGGCATCTGAATGCTGCTCCTCGCCTGCCACAGCTGCATTCCTACTGGACGGAGCTTCACTTCCTCACCCAGGTAGCAGTGCAGTCCCCTCGTCTGCACTCTGCCTTGCTTGCCTGTTTTCATTAGGCTGTGCCCTCAGTGACAAGGACGGCCTCCTTCCTCTTTGCATCCTCGGCGTTCAGCATAAACCAAGCCTTGGCTTTAGTCAGCCTGTACTTAACGCTTGTTTATTGAAAGAATAAATAAATGAATATTTAATGAATCATCAATTTGGTTGAAGTTTCCAACTTTCTTTTTTCTTGGACACAGAGAACCTAAAAATAGAAATGATTTTCTAAATAAAAACAATGGGGCCAGATGTGTTAGTGCACACCTGTAATCCCAGCACTTGAGAGGCGGAGGCAGGAGGATCACTGCTGTGTGAGGTCAGCCTAGGCTACATAATGAGTTCATGGCCAGTCTGAACTACATAGTGAGATGCTGTCTCAACAAACAAACAAAAAACAGAGGTGATCCAGCAACTAGATTCTCACATAAAAGAACTCCAGTTTTGCTATAAAATTGTTTTTCTAAATTAAAGAACTCCAAAATCCTAATAAACATATTCTCTACAGTCCCTGAGGATCACATGGGGGAGGGATTGAGGCAAGGAACACATGCAATAGTTAATGAGTAAAGGGTCTGAACCAAGATACAGATGGACCTGAATATACTATGTGTTACAGAGTCCAGGGGCCTGCAGAAGCTTCCAGAAGAATCTATCTGTCTATGGAGATTATGTCTTCAGAAAAGAAGAAAATGAAAACAACAGCTAAGCCAGGCATGGTGGCATACACATGTAATCCCAGCACTCTGGAGGTGGAGGCAGAAGGATCGCTGTAAATTCAAGGCCAGCTTGGGCTACATAGTGAGCTCAAGGCCAGACTGAACTACATGAGACCCTGTCCAAAAAAACAAAAATGAACAAACAAAACAAAACAATGGCTAACCAAGCGTAGCTGATGGTGTGCTGAGTGGCAGAGTGCCTGCCTGGCATGTGTGAGGCCCTGGGTTTGCGGAGGATGGTGGGGTGGGGGTGGTGGCCCTCAAAGTAAGGCCCTGACTCAGCACCCAAGGACCTTGAGAAGACGCTGTGGCACCATCCTTGAGGGCTGGACTTGAGCCTGGGAGCAGTTAGCAGGAGAGGAAAGAAAAGGGCAGAAATTCAGATCTGGAAGGCGAGGACACCTCCAAAAGTGCTCTCTCTTCCCATACATCAAGAACAGGAGGCGTTTTGTTTTGTTGACAAAAATGGCTTCAGCAAATAGTGATTTTAAAAAAGAAAATTCCAGATAAAAAAGAGCATGAACAATAATAGTGCAACCATGACAACACTGATTGGAAAAACATGTGATGGGGAGCTTTGCGATTCAGGTTTAAATAGCCTGTGGATTATCCAGGGATCCTGTCCAGGGTTAGCACCTGTGTCTGCGAGAAAACACGCTCCCAGTTGCAAATGAGCTGGGAGTGCAGGCTGCTGCTCAACTGGGGCAGCCTGGACCCAAGAATCCACCTGTCTTGGTGCACAACACCTTCAGCAGGCTCTGCTGTGCCTGAGAGGAGAGAGATGCAATTGAAAATGGGTCACAAAACAGAGGTTTTTAATTTTTTCTTTCATAAAGAAACTAACTGCCAGGTGTGGTGGCACACGTCTGTAGTCTCAGCACTCAGGAGGCTGAGGCAGGAAGATTGCTGTGAGTTCGAGGCCAGCCTGGGCTACAGAGAATTTGAGGCCAGCCTGAACTGCATAGCGAGAACCTGTCTCAAAAAAAATATATAAATAAAAAATAAAAGTAAAAGGAAATAACTGAATAGGAAGGAAAGACAAAAGAAAAAAAGAAATACAGTTACAAAGGTCAGGTCTTTTTCAGATTATATGTGAAACACTAACCATATGGGATCCTTATTGTTAGTAATGAAGTGTACTTTGGAAAGAGGTCACATAACGAAATTAAATCATATTAGCAAGGAATCACCAATGTTGATCATGCCAGACGGATATTTACTATAGTTGTGAATTTCATAGTTTTTGAGTTTTTATTTGAAAAGAAAACAAAATTTCATAGAAAAATAAGAATAAGAATAGTTAATACACTGTGTATCATTATCTTCAAAGTAGTTACTCAGTGTATATGCTAACTTGTTTCCTTTATACTACTAGTTTCTCTTAATTCATTGAGAAGAAAGTTTTATGTTATCATCTGTTTGTTTCTTTTTTGTAAGAGAAAATGTTTTATATCTATGTCTTGTATTCTGAGTAACTTACTATAGTTGCTGATCTTCTATATTCTAAACTTGTTCTGATAATGGACTAGGATGCTGATTAGTCTTTGTTATTTCAGATGAATGACAAAAACAGAACTGATGGGGTCTGTGGAATTACTTGCTGGTACTAATTTAGGATTTCAGAAGTTGGGATGTGCCCCCTTGCCATGTTGGTCACTAATCCATATGCTGATTCTGTGGTAGCTTGAGAAGATAGTTGGATATTACTCTAGTTGAGATGTATTTTGAAGGCTGGGAATATAGCTCAGCAATAGAGCACATGGTTAGCAGGTTAGCATGTAAGAAGCTCTGAGTTCAATGCCCAGCACCAAAAACATAAAAAAAAAAAAGACCTGTGTATCATTGCATTTTTGAGTTAAAACCTAAATGACTTTTCTAATTTTAAAGAGATGAAAGACCACCTTTGTTTTGAGTATTATTGTCTGAAAACAGCACTTTTCCCATTGGCAAAAATTCCTCACTTGTTTTGGAGAATGTGTATACCATTGAAAGCTGGAACCAATGGCCAAGTTCTCTGGGGCAGAATGAGGCCATGTAGAAATATATACATAGTTTTGAACAAAGACCGGAGATACAGGAAATCCATCTTCACAGTGCACCTGAACGGCATCGTGCCTCTTGAGTGTGCCCCAGGAAGGGGTCAGCGGGGTGGGGAGACTGAGGATTAGCAGCCTGCATTAGCATGGTTTCTGTGTGTGGTTGGCGAAGTCTCTGGACTCAGAGCCTGGGCCCTCTGACTCATCCGGGTCAAGCTCAGGGCAGGGAATGGGTGGGGTGAGGGTGAAGGCAATGAATGGCATGTTAATACCAGAGTCTAAAATTATTACTGATTTTATACACTTTTAATGATACTACATAGTATATCCTAAAATTTCAGACAATCTTAAAGGAGAGTGTGAGATTTTTATAGAGAGTAGACAGATACGTTTCTTAAAATGGACCACATGTTGCAGGAGGACCACTGGAATCCTTCGTTTAGATGATTTTTTTGCAAGGAGTACAAGGTAGTAGGCCTTTTTAAATCAAATTTTTAATGTTATTGGTACATGTTTGTGGTACACAGTGATTGCATTCATTGTGGGGGAGTAGGTACACACACATAACATATCTTAATTCTTTTATGTCCCTTTCCCCTCCTTTCCCTTCATCTCTTGGTCCCCTTTCTTTGCATTTGCATGAAAGGGTAGGGCTGGACCGGGGATTTAGCTCAGTGGCACCGCACCTGCCTCATAAGCACAATCCTGAGTTTGATTCCTGGTACCAGAAAAAAAAAAGAGGGTAGGTCTTTTAAGTAGATAGATCATGATTCACAATACTTAGAAAAATTTGCAACAACAATTTCTAGAGAAATAATGAAAGTGAGGTCTTTTTTTTTTAACTTACTGTATTTGTTACTTCTTAAAGCAGAATGTGACCTGGGCACTCCATTTCCACTCACAGACATTATTTCAAATTATTCCTCAAACAGCATTGCAGTATAGCTAGGAAGTTTAGTTTATTCCTCTAAACAATGCTTCCCTTTGGAAAACAAGCCCTGTGGAGTTTCTGCCATCAAGTTGTTTCAGTTTAACTTACTTATTAGAAGCCTAATACATGCAGAATTGAAACTACAGGGGGGAAAGTTTTAAAAAAGTAGATCCTACAAGATGAAAACTCAAGCTATTGTAACAAATATTCCTTTAAACATCAAGATAGCTCAACACTTCAACAGAAGATTTGGTCTGCTAAGGAATCCAGCTTGATAACACCTGGGACCAAAACTGAGGTCTTCTTATCCAACTGCAAGGCTGTCCGCTTTCACTGTCCTCAAAGGGTACAGCAAGGGTATCAGAGACAATACCCAGTGGTCCTTTTCCACGGCAGCCAAGCTGTCTGCTTTCAAGTCCAGCCACTTCAGCCACCACAACACTCTACCTGGGTCAAAGAAAGAGTGCGGTAAGAGAAAGCTCCCAGAGCACATGGACTCTCAGAAGAAATACTCAACTGGATTACAGGTCCTTGCAAATTCCTGTAATCTCAGGACTCCAGGAGGTGAGGCAGGAGGATCACAAGTTCCAGCCTGGCCTGGGCAACTCAGTGAGAACAAATGGGCTGGGGTTGTCGCTCTGTGTAAAGGCCCTGGCTTTTTTTTTTTTTTTTTTTTGGTACTGGGGATCGAACTCAGGACCTTGAGCTTGTGAAGCAGGTGCTGGAACCACTCAGCTAAATCCCTGGCCCATATGATTGGATTTTTTTATATATATATATACCAGGGATTGAACTCGGGACCTTGCATTTTCGAGGCAGGCACCAGAACCACTGAGCTAAATCCACGGCCCTAAAGGCCCTGGCTATATCCCCAGTACTACAAAAACTAAACAAAACTCAAGTTGGTCTGCTCTGATTGTGTAGGGACCAGTGACTTCTGGCCTCAAATGAATCTCTATTTACCTTTTAGATTTCCCAGGCATTAGTGCACGAAGACACATTACATCATCAGAAAGTGAGGGTTCCCAGTGTCTTCCTTAATTAAATCTCCTTATTACTAGCAATACATTTTTACTTTATTTGAACTTTCAGTATTTATTGAGTGAGAAAGATATAGAATGGCAAAAAAAAAGAAATTTCTTCAGGCTAATAACTAGGAATTCATTTGTAAGTTGTTAACATTATCTATAGACACTTAAAATAATAGTTATATATGAGATGTGTTTGATCTTTAGGCAAGTCTTGTTGACTGCATTAATTGATATTCTTTTGGTTGCAAATAATAGAAATGAACTCTGGCTAGAATACTTATACATGAAAAATCTTGGGCTGGGGATGTAGCTCAGTGTTCAGTATGTGCTTGGCATGTGCAAGGCCCTGGGTTCAACCCCTAGCACCATAGATAGATACATACATAGATAGTTTCCAAGTGTCCAAACTAGAATTGAACACCAAAACTTGAGAAAGGCCAGGTCGCGGTCAGCAGCAGTTCGTGACTTTGCTTAAGGACACAAACATCACCATGACGACTGGACTCACAGTTCAACAGTCCATATTCCTTAGACTAAACAACTGATTTACCCAGGTTGGGTAAGATATTCACCCTGAACCCACTCACACCTAGAGCACAGACATAGCCACTGGCCATTGCTCCTAAGTAGCCCCTTGGGATTAATAGTGGATGCTTCACTTTTTAGACTATTTCATCCTGCTTGAATAAGTCTCTTTGATAATCTCTAGGTAGAGACACAAAGCTGTCCTTTTCTGGGAGCTATCTGAAATTGGCATCCCCAAGGATCTTTTCTATCTTAATACATGTTCCTCATTGCCCATTCTATGTATTCGGTCAAAATTAAGGACAGAATAGTGTTTCCCTTTATTGATTTTTCCTCCTTGGAAGAGATGAAAAATGCTAAGGAGACAGGATAATTTATCAGATACTCATCTTTAAATGAAGTTAGATTTCGGGCATACATCAGGAAAGTGGACATATTTAGCCAATGTTAGATCTAGAATTTCTAGATTATGAGGACAATTTGTTTGAAAGGAAAAGTTAGGAAATTCACCTTGAACCAGCATTTTTTTGTGCAAGAGGGAGTTCTGGGGATTAAACCTAGGGCTGCTCTACCAATGAGTTATGTCTTTGGATCTTTTTCTTTTTTATTTTGACACAGGGTCTCACTAAGTTGCCCAGGCCATCCTTGAACCTTCAATCCTCCTGCCTCAGCCTCCAGAGGAACTAGGATTACACACATGTACCAGCATGCCCAACTTGAACTAGCATTTTTACAGCAACCCTAAATCACCAGCCCCTTCAACAGTGCACACAGTGGATATAACAGTTGTCTCACCCAGTTCTCTTTACCTGCTGGTGAGCCCACCCCATGCCTACTAAGAGTGTTGGCTGCTAATGACTCAGACCTACTCCCTGCTGTTGGAAATGGCCCCCAATTAAACAGGTAACAACTCACTCAAACGGTTACATTCTCTTTTATGGTTGGGATCCAACCCATTCCCCAAAAGGTCGTTGTGTTGGAGGCTTGCTTTCCAGTAGACAGGCTTTGGGGAAGTGATTGGATGGTGAGGGCTCTAACATCCTCAGTGGATTAACCCATTAATGGACTCATAGCTCAGTGGACTGATTGGGAGATGGGCTAATTGATGGCAAGGCTTTGAAGGGCATATTTTATTCACCACCCCTTTTGAGCTCTTTTTCTGTTTTCTGGAAGCCATCGGTGAGCAGCTTTCATCCTCCACACTGTCTGCCATGATGTTTCTGCCTCACCACAAGCCAAAAAGCAATGGTGTCAACTTACCATGGACTGAAACCTCTGAAACCAGGAGCCAAAATAAACCTTTCTTCCTTTAAGCTGTTTGTGTTAGGTATCTCGTCACAGCAATGAAAACTAATATATGCCTCCACACAGGTAAGCTCTTCATGCCCAAAAATTTACTCAAATTCTGTACATTTTCCTGATGATCACACTTGATAGGCAGCTACAGACGCCATAAAAAAATACCATAGTCTGGGTGGCTTGAGCGACAAAAATTTATTTTCTCATAATTCTATGGTCTGGAAGTGTGAGATCAAAGTGTTAACAGGGTTGGTTCCTCCTGCAATCTCTTGCCTTGGCTTGCAGATGAATATCTTATCTTTTTTAAATTCTAACAATTTTTTTCTTATTTTTATTAGTCATGTTTGCAGTACAGAATGATTATATTCACTGTGGGGAGTTGGTACATGCACATAACACATCTTCTTTCTTTTTTTGCTTCCCTTTCCTTGCCCCTCCCTCCCCACTCCCTCTGTCTCTTGATTTTCCTCATACCCTTCTCAATGTGTGGCACCTCCCAGGTGTTTCTTTCTTTTCTTATAAAGACATCAGTCATGTTGGATTAGGGCCCCACCCTCATGACCTTATTTAAACTTTATTGCCTCTTTAAAGTTCCTATTGCTAAATACAGTCACATTCAGAGTTAAGGCTGCAACACATGAGTTGGGAGGGTGGGAGACACAATTCCGTCCAGAACATATGCTATGCCTATTTTCCCTTTTAATATTTACAAACTGCCATTAGCAAAAAGTACAAGAACCCATCTAGACTGCTCCACTGTCTACACGTTTGCAATTTTGGTAACTCAGAGTTGAATATTAGCTTAGGCTAATACCACATAAGCACTGGCTCTGGCACTATCCACTTCTGGGAACACCAACTGGCAGATTTAAGCACTGCTGCTCAGCTGGCTGCTCACTGTGACCTAAAGAGTAGGGACTTCCGGGATTAGCACATGAAGGCTGCTGAAGCACACACTTTTACATCTGCAGAGGGATTCTTACAGAGCACATGCAAGGACAAATGCATTTGGTTCTTATCATTCAAATTAGGAAAAAGCAAGAAAACATTATGTGCAAGGGTGGTTCCCACCAAACTCTCCCTATATGTGACATGCAGTCAGGAGTTAACTGTCATTGTCATCAGAACACAGGCAGGAGGTAGGGTTATACTATATAATATTTAACAAAGGCTGCAAACTGATCCAAGCCTTATCTGGAAAATAAGAGAAGAGAAAGAAAAAAATTCAGATTTATAATTTTATCAAACTTTCACCCAAGTTAGATTAAGATTCAAAACGCATATGTGAGCCCAGCATGGTGGCACTTGCCTGTAATCCCAGATACTGGGGAGGCTAAGGCAGGAGGATTGCAAGTTTGAGGCCAGCTTGAGCAACTTAGTGAAACCTTGTCTCAAGATAAAAAATAAAAAGGCCTATGGATGTAACTCAGTGCCTAGCAAACCCTTGCTTGACAAAGCCCTTCAAATCTTAGTACCTAAAGAAATTATATACAGTGCATGTTCAGTTCAAAGATAGATTTCCCATGAATTTGATAAGCCCTTACCAGCAAGGCTGGGGAACAAAAGGTCTAACAGCTGTATAGAATCTATGTAAGACCAGCTATAAGTTAGTTCCTGAACTTTCTAGATGTAACTGTCATTTTAGCCTCTAAAAAGTACAAGTTTAGCATAGTGGTACATATCTATAGTTCTATCTATTTGGGATACTAAAGCAGGAGGATCACAAGTTTGAGCTTAGTCTGGACAACTTAGCAAGGCCCTGTCTCTAAGAAGGGGTGAGAAGTAGCTCTTTTTGTGGTAGAAAACCCCAGGGTGCAGTCCTCAATACCATTAAAAAAAAAACAAAACAAAACAGGAAAAGGCTAAAGGTACCAAGTTTTATTACTTATGGTAAATAATGTTTTGATCCTTTGTCAAATGAAAATAATCTTTTAAAAATTCTATACAAATGTTTGTAAACATGTATGTAAATATGTTGTTTTCTTCACCTTTTAAATGATTAATAAAAATGTTTTTAAAAACTCTATGTAAGACCTAGAAATATAAAAAATCAAATCAAACCTTATACCTATAAGAAATCAAACCTTAGTACTATTTAAAATGTGAATTTTGGGGCTGGGGATGTCTGGCAAGCACAAGGTCCTGAGTTCAATTCTTGGTACCAAAAAAAAGGAATTTTTATCTGGTCTTGCAGCTTTTATCTCCTCTGATTATATGCCAAAATAAAGAGAATTATTCCCATCCTGGTGTATAAATTAACTGTTATTGCACTGAATGCTGTTAGTTATCATTTAAGTAGTAAGTATAGATAAAATTCTGAGTAAAATGTAAATACCATTTGTTGCCAGGAATGACTAAGTGTTACACATTAGTCCAGAGAAGAAAACCTCATTCACAGCCATGCACAGGCCATTCCTAGCCCCTCTTAGGTGAGGTTCCCAGGCTCCCCGCTGAGCCCCTCAGTGCCAGGTGGCACCCCGTTGTACCCCAGGGCAGGGCACATGTGGGCTGTCAACACTCCACGTCCGCCAAGTGATTCTGCACATGATCCACTGGCGAAGCTTATGAAATTGAGTGTCTCTGCAGTGTCTCAGTGTTTCTACATGCAAAAGTCCCTGTTGTACCTGTCAGGAGCCACCTACAGAATAAAATGGTCAGAAGTCCTTGCTCAAAAACAGCAAGTGCTTCCCTGTTCACACCTCCTGGGATGTGTGCACTACGGGGATGTGTGCCCAGGAGCCAGAGCTGAGGGACAGCATCTGCTCCTGGGTGACATTTAGTATGCCATAGCAGCCAGGCTTATTCAGGCTTTGTCCTAAAGCAGCCTGGTTTTCAGAGGCCCATTCTGCAGTATCATCGCTGTCAGGGGAAAGGAACTCCTTTAAGATTTCACTTGTGAACATGGTGAAGTGTGAATGGCAGTGTCAACCCCAGAGAGCCAGTGGCAAGCTTAAAGTCCATGGCAAAAATTAAAAACAAACCTTTTGAAAACTATTTCAACACTTGGTGAAGGGGTAGGAAAACAGGCATTCATATTGTTGAAGGGAATTGTACAATAGATTTCAACACCACGAACATGATTTGACCCAGTGATTCTATTTCTAGAACACCAGAGGGCAATCAGGTGGAACAATTAGAAAGCCACCCACGTGGACTCTCTGAAGTGGTAACAGCAGAAGTAACAAAGCAAATGAATGAGGCTCTGAAAAAAATCAAATCAGAAATAATTTCTGAGATGACTACAGAGATGGTGACCATAATAAAAGGTATGGTTAGTGACTCTAGAGCAGATACAGATTAAAAACAAAACAAAACAAAACTAGAGGAGCTTAGGAAAATGATGGAAACCATGAACCCCCAGCATAGGAAAGAAATGGAATCCATGAAACAGATTCAAATAGATATCCAGGAGATTAAAAATTACATTAAAAGTATATGCAGCAGGGCTGGGGATTTAGCTCAGTGATTCCACCGCCTGCCTCGAAAGTGCAAGGTCCTGAGTTTGATTTCCAGTACCAAAAAAAAAAAAAAAAAAGCACATGCAGCAGAATGAGCCAATGTGAGGACAGAATATCAGATATAGAAGACAGGATTGTGATTAGTGATCATGAAAAGAAAAATTTCTTTAAAATAGCAAGGGACCATGAAAAATCAATCCAACCGCTGCTAGACGATGCTAATAAGGATAACACAAGATTGATGAGAGACAATAAAAAAGCAGGAGAGATAGTGTAAATGACAAAAAACCTGTTAACAGAAGTAATGGTAGAAAACTTCCCAAGCAGGGAAAAAGAATTTTACATACAGATAAGTGAACCATGTAGAACTCCAATTAGCCATGATTAAAAAAAAAAATCTACACCAAAGCATATAATAGTCAAGATTCTTTTTTTTTAATAGTCAAGATTCTAAAAAAAAAAAAAAGTCAAGATTCCAAAAACTCAACATAAAACAGAATATTAAAAGCTGTTTAAGAGAAAAAAAAAGCTGTTAGTGGGCCAGGGATTTAGCTCAGTGGTGCTGCCGCCTGCCTCTCAAGTGCAAGGTCCTGAGTTCAACCTCCAGTACAAAAATATAAAAATAAACAAAGCTGTTAGAGATAAGAAATAAATCATCTGTAAAGGAAAGCCCATCAGAATCACAGCAGACTTCTCAAAACAAACCCTCAAGTCAAGCAGAGCTTGGAGTAAAGTACTTCAAGCTCTAGAAGGAAACAACCACCAACCCAGATTGATGTACTATGCAAAACTATCTTTCAAAACTGATGGAGAAATAATATGCTTCCATGACAAAGAACATCTGAAGAAATTTATTACCACCAAATCAGCACTCCAAAATGTTCTGAAGGATATTCTAGAAAGAGACAAGGACTACAACTCCATGAACCTCAACAGAATGAATCTACCAGACAAGGCAAGCAATTAAACAGAGGTGGGGAACAAAAGGGAACCAACAGCAGCAAAATATCATGACAAGAATAAATCAAGGTATATCAGTTAGAACCATCAATGTAAATGGTCTCAATTCACCATCAAAATAAATAGACTGGCAGAATGGATCAAGAAGCAAGATACCACAATATGCTACATACAAGAAACACATTCATTCAAAAAGGAATTCACAGATTGAAAGTCAAAGAATGGAAAACAATACTCCATGTGACAGGAACCTGGAAAAAAGCAGGGGTAGTTATTCTATCAGCAGACAAAGTGGATTTCAAACCAAGACTAATTAAGAGACAAAGAAGTCACTACATCCTTGTAGAGGGAACAATCCAAGAGGAAAAGCCAAATATAAAAGAAATATTGCCAGGTGTTGTGGCACATGCCTGTAATCCTAGCACTCAGGAGGCTGAGGAGGGGAGCTGCTGTGAGTTCAAGGTCAGCCTGGGCTACATAGTGAGTCCAAGGCCAGCCTGCACTACACAGTGAGACCCTGTCTCAAAAAATAAATAAATAAAAAGAAAAAGAAATATTAATGACATGAAACATCACATAAGCACTAATACAATTGTAATGGGGGACCTCAGTACCCCACTGTCACAAATAAACAGATCAACTAGACAAAAAAAACTACAAAGAAATATCACAACTGAATCAAACTCTTGAACAAATGAACTCAGTAGATGTCTACAGAGTATTCCACCCCACAACATTAGAATACACATTCTTCGCAGCTGCACATGGTATATTCTCTAAAATAGACCACATACTAGCTCACAGAGCATGCTTAAATAAATGTAAAGGAATTGAAATTATTCCATGCATATTATCAGACCATAGTGCAATGAAATTGGAAATCGGCAAAAGAAACCACAAGAACTTCATAAACACATGGAAATAAAATAACACCCTCCTGAATACTCACAGATTAAATTAAAGAAGAAATTAGATAGTTTCTACAGTTAAATGGTTATGCCAAAACAACATACTGGAACTTATGGGATGCAGTGAAAGCAGTCCTGCAAGGGAAATTTATAGTGGTGAATTTCCATTTCAGAAAAACAGAGCCGGCTCAAATAAACAACCTAACATTGAACCTCAACCTTCTAAAATAAGAAGAGCAAGTCAAGCTCAAAAGTGTACAAGGGAGGACATTATAAAGATTACAGCAGATATTAATGAAATGGAACCTAAGAAAACAATACAAAGAATCAATGAATTGAAGAGTTGGTTCTTTGAAAGATTAAATAAAACTGGCAAACCCTCATCAAAAAAACAAGAAGAAAAGACTCAAGTCCATGCAATTAGGAATGAAAAGGGTGAAATCACAACAGATCCTACAGAAACCCAGATCATCAACTTAATTTGCAAACCTGTATACTAATAAAATAAAAAACATAGAAGAAATGGACAGATTTCTAGATACATATGAATCACCAAAGCTGAATCAAGAAGAGATAGCCAGGCATGGTACACACCTGTATTCCCAGCACTCAGGAGGCTGAAGCAGGAGGGTTGCTCTGAGTTCAAGGCCAGCCTGGTGTACATAGTGAGCTCAAGGTAAGCCTGTTCTACAAAGCGAGATCCTCTGTCAAAAAAAAAAGATGGCCAGGCATGGTGGCGCACTCCTGTAATCCCAGCACTTGGGAGGCTGAGGCAGGAGGATCGCCAGGAGTTTGAGGCCAGCCTGAACTACATAGTGAGACCCTGTCTCCAAAAAAAAGAAAGAGAGAGAGAGAGAAGATATAAAAATTCTAAATAAACCAGTTTCAGTCACAGAAATTGAAGACATAATTAAAAACCTACCAACAAAGAAAAGCCTAGGCCCTGAAGGATTCACTGCTGAATTCTACAAAAAAATTAAGAGTAGAACTAATGCTGCTACTCCTCAAACTCTTCTGAAAGGGAATGAAATTGAAAGGGAAGCAACATTCCCAAAGTAATTCCTGGAAGCAAGCATTACCCTAATACCAAAACCAGAGAAGGATCCAACCAAAAAATGAGAACTATAGGCCAATCTTCCTAATGAACAGAGATATAAAAATCCTCAATAAGATATTGGCAAATAGAATGCAGCAAATGATCAAGAAGATTATACACCATGACCACTTGGAATTCATCCCAGGGATGCCAGGATGGTTCAACATACGCAAATCAGTGAATGTAATACACAATATGAAGAGAGCCAGGGCTGGGGATTTAGCTCAGTGGTTTCGCCACCTGCTGTGCAAACGCAAGGACCGGAGTTCAATCCCCGGTACCACACACACAAAAAAGAGAGAGCCAAGGACAAAAACCATACGATCATCTCAATAGATGAAGAAAAAGCATTTGACAAATGCTTTATTCATGATTTTTAAAAACCTACAGGAAATTGGTATAGATGGCCTTTATCTCAATTTGATAAAAGCCATCTATCACAAACCAACAGCCAACATCATACTAAATGGGCAAAACTGAAAGCTTTCACACTACGATCAGGAACAAGACAAAGATGTCCACCTGTCACCATTCTTTTTTTTTTTTTTTTATACGAGGATCAAACTCAGGACCTTGTTCTTTCGAGGCAAGCAGCAGCACCACTTAGCTAAATCCCCGGCCCACTGTCACCACTCATATTCAATATAGTTCTGGAAACATTAGCCAGAGCAATTAGACAAGAGAAAGAAATAAAAGTAATAAGGAGAGGAAAGGAAAAAGTTAAATTATCATTGCTTGAGGATATAATACAACGCATAAAAGACCCCAAAAGCTCCAACAAAGGACTTTTAGATTTAATAACCAAATTCAGTAGCATAGCTGTAGTCTACACTAAAAAACCAATAGCATTCCTGTACACAAATAACAAATGCACTGAAAGAGAAATTAGGGAAGCCACACCTTTCACAAAGGCATCCAACAAATAAAATGCCTAGGAATCAATCTAATGAAGGAAGTAAAAAGGAAAACTATAGTACTCTGAATAAGGAGATTGAAGAGGATATAAAAAAATAGAAAGATATCCATTGATCTTGGGTAGGAAGAATCAATACAGTGAAAATGGCCATACTCTCAAAATTGTTATACAGATTTAACACAATCCCAATCAAAATACCAATACTATATCTCACAGAATTAGAGAAAACAATCCTAAAATTCATTTGGAACCAGAAGAGACCTAGAATAGCAAAAGCAATTCTGGGCAACAAAGGCAAGGCAGGGGACATCCCAATCCCTGACTTGAAATTATACTACAAAGATACTGTGATAAAACAAACAAAGAAACAAAGAAACAGCAACAATGACGACAAACAGCATGGTACTGGCAAAAAAAAACAGACCAAAGGATCAATGGAACAGATTTAAAAATGCAGAAAAAACTCCAAACACACTCAGCCACCTTATCTTTGACAAAGGAACCAAGCACCTTCACTGGAAGAAAGCAAGCCTCTTTAATAAATGGTGCTGGAAAAACTAGCTTTCCATGTGCTGAAGATTAAAACTAGACCCGTATCTTTCACCATGCACTAAATTCAAATTGAAATGGGTCAAAGATCTAAATATTAAAAGAGAGGCCAGGTGTGGTGGTGCATGTCTCTAATCCCAGCACTTGGAAGGCTGAGGCAGGAGGATCGCTGTGAGTTTGAGGCTAGCCTGGGCTACATAATGAATTTAAGCCCAGCCTGAACTACACAGTGAGACCCTGTCTTAAAAAAAATATATTAAAACAGAAACACTAAATCTGCTGGAAGATAGGTATCTAAAAAAAAATTAAAACAGGAACACTAAATCTGCTGGAAGAATAGGTAGAACTGGGCCAGGGATTTAGCTCAGTGGTGCTGCCTGCCACCTGCCTTGCAAGCACAAGGTCCTGAGTTTGATCCCCGGTACCAAAAAAAAAAAAAAAAAAGAATAGGTAGAACTGTTGAAGACATTTGTGTGAAAACTTTATGAACAAAACCCCAATCACATGGGAAATATCACAGAGAATCAGCAACTGGGATCTCATCTTATTAAAAAGCTTTTACACAGCAAGAGAAACCACCAATAAAGTTCAGAGACAACCCACACTGTGGGAAAAAATTTTACCAGCTGTTCCTCAGACAAAGGACTGCTATCTAGAATATATAAAGAACTCAAAAAAATCAGACCCCCCAAATTTAAAGATCCAATCCAAAAATGGGCATCTGAAATGAATAGACACTTTTCAGATGAAGAAGTAGAAACAGCAAGTAAATATATTTAAAAATGTTCAACATCACTGGCCATTTACAAGATGCAAATTAAAACAACTCTGAGATTTCATCTCACTCCAGAAAGAATGGCTATTTTCAAGAAATCAAGCAATAACAAATGCTGGCAGGGGTGTGGGGAATAAAGAACCCTTCTCCACTGTTGGTGGGGCATAGGCTGGTGCAACCACGGTGGAAATCAGTGTGGAGATTCCTCAAAGAACTAGGATTGGAGGTCCCATTTGACTCAGCTATTCCCCTTCTTGGGATCTTCCTGAAAAAATTAAAGGCATCATACCCAGTGATATATGCACATCCATGTTTACAGTGGCACAGTTTGTAATAGCTAAATCTTGGGAACAACCCAAATGTCCATCAACCAACAAATGGATGAACATGATTTTTTACATAATGGAGTACTACTCTGCCATAAAGAAGGATGAACTTGAGACATTTAGAGCTAAATGGATGCACCTTGAGATCATACTCTTATGTGAGATAGATCAAACACACACGTTGAAATATTGCATTGTTTCTCTGGTGTGAGAAACCAAAAGTGTAAAATAGCACCAAAGTGCATAATAGAAATTGGGAAATGGGAATAATATGTTCAAATGAGAAGGGGAATAGAGGAGGGGAGAGGGAGAAAGTAAAGAAGGGACAAGGAAAAAAAAGAATATAAGGACAAAATGGAAAAACCCTTTTGTAAGTAAGGAGGGGAATAGGGGTTGAAGGGAGGGGAGGGGAATGGGAAAAAAAAGAAGCAAGATATATCATGTACAGGTACAAATTTCCTATGATGAATGTGATTGTTATTTATATCTGAAATGTGCCAATAAAAAATTAGAAAAAAAAAGGTGACTGTCTTAGTCACTTTTCTTTCATTGCTGAGACAAAATACCCAACACCCAAAGTTAAAGGAGAAAGGTTTATTTAGCTCGAAGTTTGTAGAGGTTTCAGTCCATAATTGGCCGGCTCCAAGGCAGAGTGGCACATGGCAGAGGGGCATCACAGAGGAGAAATGGTTCATGGAGCTCACATGGCAGCAAAAGCAACAAGTGACCTTAACAGTGTCTTTCTGCCCCTTTTATCTTATCCAGACTACCAGGATTAGGGAGGTGCCAAACCTATCAGTGTGCTGATTTAGTAATCACACGCCCTTAATCCCAGCATCACACACTCTAGATTCAGCCACCTCTGACTGCATGAGGCTTTGGGGAGCATCTAGATCCAAACCATAACAGTGACTAATACAAGGAGCTAGTAATCTTTGAGTTTATATATGGGTATAAAAAAAGAATAACAGGGCTGGGGATTTAGCTCAGTGGTTCTGCGCCCTGCCTCGAAAGCACAAGGTCCTGAGTTCAATCCCTGGTACCAAAAAAAAAAAAAAAAAGAAAGAAAAAGAAAAAAGAAAAACAAAGTCCTTGGTTGCCTGCCTTTCACGAGTTGTGTGACCTTGAGAGTCATTTACTTCTCTTGGGTCCAGAGAGCTCTTCTGTTTTTTGGTTTTGTTTTTGGTACCAAGGATGGAACTCAGGACTTCGAGCTTGCAAGGCAGGCAGCAGAACCAATCCCCGACCAAGCTCGTCTGTTAAACAAGGGTAATGACAGGCTTCTGTGTGCCGGGCTGAGACAGGTAGGAGCTGGAGCTTTCTTCCTTCACCAAGTTCTTTCCAAACCGGAGCTAAGTGGGATGCAAGCAGAAAGGACTGGCTTTCACCGGCATTCACTGCAACCTGGTGCGGGACTCCTACCTCCAGATGAAGCGAACTCTCGGAGGAGGTCCAGTCTGGCGTTGCAGGTGCCCAGGCTACGCACCTGCTGGGGGTGCGTCCTTACTTCTCCCTGTCCTGCAGGGCCTGGCCCCGCTGTTCTGAGCGAGTGAGGCTTAAGCTAAACAGTCAGCTCAGTAAGGGTTTTCTGAGCATTTACTATGCACTCCATGTGGGGATACAACAGCCAACTGTGCAAGGCAGCCCTGCCCTCTTACCTTCTAGTGATGGAAAGAGGCAATACAGACAGAAGAGAGGTCCGGAATGGTGCAGTATCGTGAGTCAGTAAGAAATATATGCATTTGCTCTTCTTCCTCAGCTCCTAAAACCCTTGTAATTTCCTGAGAGATAAGGTGAAAGGAGTTTAGTTTTTCCTTTTTCCTCATTTCTTCATTCCATTTATTGGTTTTTTTTAATTACATTTTTATTTTTATTTATTTGAGACTGGGTCTCACTATGTAGCCCAGGCTGGCCTTGAACTCACAGCCATCATACTGCCTCAGCCTCCTGAATGCTGAGATTACAGGTGTGCACACCATGCCCAGCTACATTTTTATTATCATTAATGCATGTTTTCAGTACATAATGAATATATTCATTGTATTCATTGGGGAGTTGGGACATGCACACAACACATCTCAAGTCTTTTTGTCTTTTTCATAATCAGCCTCTTCCAAGTGCACCTGAGTTTACATCAATGCGGTGACTTTTGGATGAGCAAATAGTTGCCAGTGGAACTAACCATGTGGTCAGAGACTTGAACTGTCAGCTCCACTGTCCAAGCTCTGAGGAGGAGACAGGGCATAGAGCTAACAAACAAACAACAGAATAGAAGATGAAGAAACAACCCCATGCACATTAGGCCACCAGATCTTTGATAAAGGGGCTGAAAGCACATGCTGGAGGAAAGATGGCCTCTCTAACACATGGTGCTGAGGAAACTGTTTACACATGTGGAGAAGATTGAGTCTAGACCCATATCCATCACTATGTACCTAAATGAACTCACAATGGATTGAAGCCCTTGATATTAAAACAGAAACACTTAATCTGCTGGAAGATAAAATAGGTAAAATTCTTGAAGACATTGGTACAGGCAAGAACTTTCTAAATACAACCCCAGTTGCATAAGAAATAGCATCAAGAATCACATCAAATTGGGCTGGGGATTTAGCTCTGTGGTACCTGCCTTGCAAAAGCAAGTTCCTGAGTTTGATCCCAGTACAAAAATAATTAATTTTTTAAAATAAATTTAAAAAGAATAACATCAAATTAAAAACCTTCTGCACAGCAAAGGAAACAACCAACAGAGTGAAGAGATAACATACAAAATGGGGAAAAAATTTTCCCAGCAACTCCTCCAACAGAGGATTAATATCTAGAATATATACAGAACTCAAAAATACCAGACCCCCCCCTCCAAATAAAAGACCCAATCAAGAAATGGGCAATTGAAATGAATAGACATTTCTCGGAAGAAGTACAGATGGCCAATAAATACATGAAAAAATGTTCAACATCTCTGCCTATCAGAGAAATGGAAATTAAAACAACACTGAGATTCCATTTACTCTGCAAGAATGGCTATCATCAAGAAATTAGGTAATGATATGAAATAAGAAATAAATGGAAACAAAGCCTTTGCAAATAGGGAGGGGTGGAGGGGTTGAAGGGAGGGCAGGGGAATGGGGCAAAAATAAGAACCAAGATACATCATGTAAAGGTACAAGTTTCCAATGATGAATGCAAATGTATTGTATACCTACAGTGTACCAATAAAAGAATTTAAGAGAAAAAAAAGAAATTAGGTAACAAATGCTGGTGAGGTTGGGCAGGGTGGGTTTCTACATTGTTGATGGGAATGTAAACTAGTAGAACCACTATGGAAATCAGCGTGGAGATTCCTCAAAAAACTAAAAATAGAAATTCCATTTGAACCAGCTATTCCCCCTCTAGGTACCCTCCCCAAAGAGTTAAAGACATCATATCACAGTGCTACATGCATACCCAGGTTTGTAGCAGCACAATTCACAATAGCTACATCTTAGAAGTGGTCTATATGTCCATTGACCAATGAATAGATAAATAAAAGGTATTTGCATACAACTGAGTACTATTCTGCCATAAAGGTTAAATTTGAGCCATTTATAGGAAAATGGAAGCCTTGAGACCATAACGTTAAGTGAAATAAATCAGACACACAAGCTTAAATATTGCATAACTTCTCTTATTTGAGAAGCCCAAAGTATAAATAACTTAAAGTGCAAAAGAAAATATAAACAATAGGATACAGGGAGATAGATCTTTTGTAAATGGGAAGGGCATCTAGAGATAGAGGGAAGGGGAAGGGAGGGGAGTAGAAGACAAATAGGAAGAATTAAGATATGATTATGTATCTACTCAGAATAAAATAATTATGTGCTACAAACATCTACTAATAAAAAGTAAAATTTTAAAAATAGAAAAGATATAGGCAGATGTATGATAATTTAACAGCGCATGGGGGTTAGGATATTGGATATTTATTATACAGCCCTGTAGAGTTGATTGTTGTAGTAGACATAATTTTTTAAATATAGCAAAACATTTATTGGTACATTTTAGGCATACATAATGATAACACTCATCATAGGGAGTAGACAGAATATTTTGATGCCCCTAAGAATATTTAATCATGAATTTCCTGTGCACTCTGGTTGATGGCTTAAGAGCTTTTACCAAAACAATAGCGTTCATTTGGGAGTTTGTCATTAACCTGTTAGCAGTAAATAATACTTTCATTTTGAGAAATTGGAACACATCTTGATGAAATATATACATATATTGATGTCTTTGATACCATCTCCTCCATGACTCCGTCCCCTCCCCTTTCCACTGAGCCTCTTTCCCCACTCCAAAATATCTGCCTCTCTCTTTTCTACCATCTCTCCTTTATTTTACTCCTTAATTCATGTTTTGTGGTCTTTATGCAAAATATAACTTGTGATATTGAAATTTCTGTGTCGGACTTCTTTAACATTGTGAGTTCCAGATTCATCCATATTTTGGCAAAGGACATCATTTCATTCTTTTTATGGATAAATACTATTCCACTATGTGTACACACCACATGTTTTTCAGTGCTAGAAATTTAACTCAGGATTTTAGCACTGAGAAACATCCCCAGGCTTACTTATTATTTATTTTGAAACAGAATCTCCTCAATCATTAAATTTCCCAGGCTTATGAATGTATCATCTTCCTGCCTCAGCTTCCCAGCCTGCTAGGATTCCAGGCATCTGCATTATTCCCAGAATATCCCATATTCCTTTGATCAGTTCATCTGTGAATGGGGATTTAGGCTTTTTCTAGAGTTTAGCTTTTCTAAGTTGTGTTGCTACCAATGAGTATTTATGCTTCACTGTTAATATGATTAATCACATATGCAGCAAAAGTATAGCTGGAAAAAATGGAATTTCTATTTTTACGTTTTTGGGGAATCTCTACACATTTCCATAGATGTTATACAACATTGACCTTCCCAGCAATAATGTGGGGACGTGCCTTCTAATATCTGGGAACATGAACGGACTGTGTGCTTTGGAGGACTGCTTGAAAATAACTGTGATCAAAACAGTGGCATTCATTTGGATTTTGAATATAACCACAACATTAGCATTTTTCAAATCCTGAATGTAGATATCACATTAAACTACATATAGCATTGCTTACATAATTGGTTTGATATGAAAATTACCTTGTAAAATACATGTATATATATGTATATATAATTAGATATTCAAACTTGGCTCTCAGTCTATACACAAAATGTGTTTTATATACTCCTATACTCAAGGCCTAAATGCAATTTCATTCAACATATTTATAATTTGGAGAATAGAAAATAATTTTTGTTTGTTCTTATATATTAAGATCAAAAATGTCAATTTTGGCTGCATGTGGTGGCACACGCCTTTAATCCCAGCACTCTCAAAGCTGAGGCAGGAGGATAGCTGTGAGTTTGAAGCCAGCCTGGGCTACATAGTGAGAACCTGTCTCAAAAAAAAAAAAAAGAAAGAAAAGAAAAAGATGTCACTTTTGGCATAAAGTCAGTACCACTTACATTTCAGATACTGGAATATTTCAAATACTCAATAGTCAGATTAGAGATATTCAACCTGCATAAATCCTTGGAGAAATTTTGTGACATTAAAGAAATTTGAGCATGGCCTTGTTTGTACAGTTTGCTTGGTTTTAATATTTCTGACAGTTGAAGAACATTCTTCTTGTGAGTGCAAATTACCTTAGACTTTTTCTGCAATTTTTGTACTCATCTCCAATTTGCTTGTCATCTGAGTTTCTTCCTATGGCAGCCTTGTCGAGTTGGGATATTGGATATTTACTATACAGCACTCTGTAGAGCTGATTGTTTTAGTAGACATAATTATTTTTTTGAAACAGGGCCTCACTGTGTAGTTCAGACTGGTCTTGAAGTCACTATGTAGCCCAGGCTGGCCTTGAACCTGCTGAGATCTGCCTCAGTCTCCCCAGTGCCGTGATTATAGGTGTGCATCACCACATTCAGCTAGTAGACATAATATTAAAAGAAAAATGTCCAAAAACAAGTTTTTAAATTGTGTCTGTTTTGAACATATACAAACTTTTTTCTTGCCATTATTCCCTAAACAATAAGCATAACAACTGTTTGCATACATTTACACTTTATTAGGCATTATAAATAATCTGGAGATGATTTAAAGAATTTGGGGGAGCATGTGTAGGTTAAATTCAAACACTATACTATTTTCTTTCCTTTTCTTGTTATTTGTTTGTTTGTTGAGTCAAGATCTCACTGTGTAGCCCAGGCTGGCCTTGAATTAGCTGCAATCCTCCTGCCTCAGTCTCCCAAATGTTGGGATCACAGATGTGCACCACCACACCCAGCTTATACTATTTTCTATAAGGGACTTCAGCATCCTCAGATTCTGGCATCCACACGGGGTCTTGGAAGCTATTTCCGTGGGACCAACGAACAACTGCCGTGGGGTTTCCCACCAGAGGGAAAGCGGACATTTAGCCATGCTAGAGTCTGGCAAAGGAGGGGATGGAGGCACCTGGGCTCACTGGGAGGAAAGCAGGACACTCACTCTCACTGTTGCTGTGCAGAGGGTTTTGCCAACAGGAGCTAATTAGTTCTCATAATAGTTGTTCTGAGTTGTTAATTACTTGAATCCATTTTACAGGTTCTGAAATGAGCAAGTGTCAGGAACTTGCCTACAGCTATAGTAAATGACTGAACTAACAGCACCACCAATTAATTCCTGGTAGTCTTGTGCCTTGCCAATCTTTTAAAAGAGCAACTCTTGCAGGGCATGGTGGTTCACGCCTGTAATCACAGCACTAGGGAGGCTGAGGCAGGATCGCTGTGAGTTTGAGGCCAGCATGGGCCACAGAGTGAGACCCTATCTCAAAAAAAAAGAATATCCCCGAATCCCTGTAAGTTTCCCTATCTATAAAATAATTTTTACCTTAGACAATCAAATGCTAATTATTTTTTCTCCTTTTGCAGTACTGAGAATTGAACCTAGGACCTTTGGAGTGAGCTACATCCTCATTTCTCTCTCTTTTTTTTCTATGTAGTTCAAACTGGCCTTGACCTCAGAGAAATTCTCCTGCCTCAGCCTCCTAAGTGCTGGGACTACATGCACTGCTAGTATGTGCCAGTTTTGAACTTCATTTGATTCATTACAGAAAGACAGTCTTCCTTGGTGGTCATCATCATTTTGTATATCACAATGATGTGGCTGTGAGAACAAAGCACTTCATGTATAGACTCACAAACTGCATGTGCACAAAGTACTTAGTGAATATGTGTGGAATGTAAGTGACACACAAGCTCACTGTTCCTGTGTTTTCCTGTCTCAGATGCCCCTACAGTATACATGTTCCTCCATGCAGGTTAATTCACACTATTGTCCTGTGAGTCTGTTACTCCTTGGTGAAACTTTTACTCTTGTCCAAATGAGCATTGCCTAGAAGTACCCAAACTCATTTTTCCTTTGAGCTGCTGCCCTAACTGTATTTTCAAGTAGTCATGCCTGTCTTCTAAGATTTGAAATCATAAAGTACTCTAGATGTTGGCTGACTGGCCTGCAATTTTCACTGAGCAGGATATAATCTAGAGAAGTGATGGCAAACCTTTTAGAGCTTTCAGTGCTACAAACAGCCCTCTGTGACATGTGTCCCATAGCTTTGCCACCACTGTTTTAGAGGCTTTGTCACACAGCAGATTTGTCCTTCATTTTGAGGTTCCTAACAATGTTTGCGATGGCTATTGTAGAACACAGATTTATGACACTGCAGTGGAGAACTCTGAACCAAGTAACCAGTATTAATACCACCACTAACAAGAGATAGCAACATCCCGGTAGCCCAGAAATGGTGCTGCCTCAACTCAACCTCTCCTGCCAGACAGGCAAACCGGTCTAATCACAAATATATAGCAGATCAAGCCCAAATGCAAGCCATTCTATAAAATACTTGGCTGGCACTCATCAGTAGTGGCAAGATGAGCCTGGCTTGGTGGCACAAACCTGCAATCCCTGCACTCTTGGAGGCTGAGGCAGAAAGATGTAAGATTCGAGCCCAGTCTGGGAAGCTTAGTGACTTTGCAAGACCCTGCCTCAAAATAAAAGATTAAAAAGGCTAAGGATGTAGCTCAGTGCAATGGCCCCAGTACTGGGGGAAAAAAGTGTCAAGGTCATGATGGAAATGCAAAGACTGAGCCACTGTTGTGGATCAGAGGAAATGGGGAGACAGGAAGACTCACCAACTAAATGCATGGTGGAAGCCCAGGAGGGAGCCTGGGCACTGGGGAAATGGAGGCAAGGTTTACAGTTTAGCTGGTAAACTTGAATCACGTTAGCAACCTGGCTTTAATAACTGTACTGTAGTCACATAAAAGGTTACCATTAGAGAAGTTGGAGAGTAGTCTTGAATGAAGTCTACAATGACTTAAAAATACAAGTTAAACAAACGAAAAGAACTCTGTGTCCAACTTGAAAGCCCAAAGCCTTGTCTCTGTCCCCAGAATGCACTCTGAATTCCAGGTCTATCCAAGCTGCGACTGGCTTGTCTGATGCTTGCAAGACACCAGAATGGTGTCACAGGGTTAGGACATATACCTAGCATACCAGGAAGTAAATAAACAGGTAAAAGAGTAAGTAATAGTTCAGCTTCAGTGAACCCATTGCCGTTTTTCAATCTGAACCAGTTAGAAAGGAGGTCAGCGATCACGTCTTAGCTAACATTCATGTGGCACTCACTGTGGCCGGGCGTTTCCCCAAGCATCTGAAAATGTCAACGTCTTCCATCTAAGCATCAACCAACAAGAGCAGGTGGTACTCATCAGCCTCGTTCTACAGATGAAGATGCAGAAACACAGACTTTTAAGTGACTTCTGCAAGGTGACAAACTGCTAAGTGGGAAAGCTAGGAGTTTCACACAAGCTATCTGGCTAGTCTCTGCCCTTCTCATGGAGACTTGTTATTTGGAAACTTCATTTAGAATTAGCTGTGGGTTGGGGAGCACCGCCTACTGGTGCTTTTTAGGATCTTTAGGCGCAGACACTTCAGACCCTGAGTGGCCCTGTCCAGTGGTGCCTGGTGAGCACTGGGTCTGTGGAAAGAGTGCTGAGACTTGGCTAAGTTGGCTCACTGGCATTTATGGCTTGTATCTAGGTGTTCCCCAAAGCCTCATGGCTCTAGGTGGGGCTTTTGGGAGGTGGCCGGATTATGGGTGTGTGATAGTGGATCTAGAGTGTCTGGTACTGGTATTAAGAGTGTGTGATAACTAAATTAGTCCATTGGTTGATTGGTTTGGCATAGCTCTTGGGTATGGGTGGTACCAACTGATAGGGTTGTAGCCTAGATGTGATAAAAGGGAAAGGAATGCTTGCTGCTTTTCTGCTTTCCCTGCCAGGGACTGTTTCTCCTCTTCGACGCTCCTCGGCCATGCTGCCCTCCCTTGGAGCCAGCTATGGTCTGAAACTTCTACAAACTATGAGCCAAAATAAACCTCTTCTCTTTTAACTTTGGGTGTTAGGTATTGTATCTCAGCAATGAGAAAGTAACTAAGAGATTAGCTTTGCCCTAGAGAACCTGACAGATTCCCTTTCCATTCCCTGGACTCAGTTTTGTGTTTTAGGAGTGAGTTTCTTTCTCTACATGATAACAGAGTCAAATATATGCTGTGTAATCAGTGAGCTTGCAAAGCAAAGATTCCAGCTCTCTCTGCCATGTCAGAACTATGTGATCTGGCAGGCTCCTAACACTATCCGTGAGTCAATTCAAGCAGAAAAACAAAATCTGCTAACTGGAGTAGCTGGGCAGAGTGGGCGGAGGAGGCTGAACTCCTATTCATAAAGTCTGAATCATTTAGAAACAAAGTCACATGCTACCAGATCAGGTTTGTGCACATGCGCTGAGGTATAGGGCAGAGCCTCTAAAAGCTGTGGGGTGACTCAGCCAGGTTTCACCCGGCTCAGGAGCACTCACCCTGCATCTGGCTGCAGTTGCCTCCTGCAAATGGGCATGCAGAACAGAACACACGCTCAGAGTTGCTTACTTGATTTTGGTGACTGAAGCAGAGAATAGGGCTATGTCTCCCAGCTTCTGTCTCTATGAGCCCCAATTTGAGTGCAGTGAGGTGACAATTTTGCATTCCCTGCTAGCAACCAGCAGCTTCCCTCCAAGAGACTTGCTGCAATTGCACCACTGCTGTGAGCCAAGGCTGGGAAATGTTACCGACCAGCCTGGTGGAGCTGGAAGGGCGATTCGGGGTGTTCACCAATTTCAAGATTTTAGATTTGCGTGCTGTGGCTGATTCGGAGCTTTTCACTGGACATCATTGAGTAGGAGCTGCAAAGAGATGTGCTGCACATCTGTAATCCCAGCACTTTGGGAGGCTGAGGCAGGAGGATTGCAAATTTCAGCCCAACCTGGCAACTTGGTGAGACCTTGTCTCAAAGTTTGAAAGAGGGGGATGGGAGGGAGCTGGAGATGTATCTCAGGGCAAATGCCCTGGGTTCAGTCCCCAGTACCACACACACACACACACACACACACACACACAAACACAAAGCACAGCATTAAAAAAACAAACAGCATTACATACACTTTCCACTGGGTAAACACAATGGATGTAAATACCGGAAAAACACAGATAACTGCAACAAAATAATTAGGAGATGATAACTTGGGGGCAATTATTACCTCATTTTAAATGGAATTTATTTAAATGTAAGTTTATATAATTTCCTTTTAGTAAGGGATGTGTTCGATAACTCACCAATTTCACACTTGGTTCTCAGGAGCCTGTGAGACGAAGTACAAGGAGCCCCAGTGCATGGCGCCATGAGGCCTGGGACGGCGCCATGGTCTGGCTTCTCCACGGTGCCCTGGTCCTTGCGTTGACTGTCCACTCCCCTGGGCTTTGTGCTGCTGAGGCCCCTGGCAAAACACAAACCAGGCCCGTCCGTCAGAGTTTCTGCAGGTCCTCTGACCCAGGCCTCTGATTTCACAAACGAGGCAAGTGAATCCCAAAGAGTCATGGCATGTTATTCCAGCACTGGGAAAGCTGAGGCAGGAGGATCGCCACAAGTTTGAGGCCAGCCTGGGCTATACAGTGAATTCAAGACCAGCCTGAACTTCATAGGGAGACCTAGTCAAAGAAACAAAAACAAAAACGGAAAACAGACACATCTCCAGATCTGAGAAAAAATGACTGTGATAAACACTGAAATCATTTGCTTCCTCTCTTTTTTTCTTTTTTGCAGTACTGGGGATTCACCCAGAGCCTTCACACTGAGCTACACTCCAATCCCTTCAGAGACAAAGTCTCATTAAGTCTGCAAAAATTGCCCAGGATGAGATTAACTTGTTTTCCTCCTGCCTCAGTCTCCCAAAGTGCTGGGATTCCAGGCATGCCTGGCTTGCTTCCTTTTTTTGCTTTTTTGTAGTACTGGATATAGAATTCAGCAGGACCTGGCACGTGCCAGGTAGGCATGGTGCCACTGAGCTACATCCCGGGCCTCTCTCTCTCTCTCTCTCTCTCAACCAGGGATCAAACCCAGGATCTTGCACTTCTGAGACAAGTGGTGGAACCACTGAGCTAAATCCCAAGCTTTTTTGTTTTTTGAGACAAGTTCTCACTATGCAGCCAGGCTGGCCTTGAACTCATTATGTAGTCTAGGCTGGCCTCAAACTCATGATGATCCACGGCCTTGAACTCATGTCGAGCCTCCTGCCTCAGCCTGTTAAATGCTGGGATTACAGGTGTGCACCACCATACTGGGCTTGTTTCCTTTCTTAAAATATTCAGTGTACTAGTGATAGAATAATTTGCATATGTCTGAATGCCTTTGAAATACTTTCAATATACCTTTACAGAGTATATTGAAAGCAAATCCACAAAAGAAAAATTAACACCTTATTGGAAGAGTAAAGCAGATTCATAAGCACACAGAGAAAAGAATTATACCTTTAAGTTATATTGTAACTGGAAAAACAGGAGAAAAGTGAGATAGTGCTACACTTTTTTAGTACTACTCTGTACAAAAAAAGAAAAGCAAAGAGAAAGTAGATAATGTATATGCTTCGGAGCCCAGGGAATTGGAGTGGGTGCAATCTAGTATTTTTACAATATAGCATTTTATATCTTGTCTGAATTTTACTATGCTTACTTTAACTACCTGTTCAAGTAGAACTTTTTAAAAAAATCACTTTGGGCCAGGTGTGGTAGCACACACCTGTAATCCGAGCACTCAGGAGGTTGAGGCAGGAAGATCGCCATGAGTTCAAGGGCAGCCTTGACTATATAGTGAATTCAAGGCCAGCCTGAACAACATAGTGAGACCCTGTTTTAAAAGCAAACAAACAGGGCTAGGGAATTAGCTCAGTGGCACCATGCCTGTCTGGCAAGTGCAAGGTTCTGAATTCAGTTCTTGGTACTGGGAAAAAAAAAAAAAAAAAGAACTAAGAAAAAAGAAGAACTAAAAACAAACTGGGCTGGGGATGTAGCTCAGAGGTATAGAATTTGTCTAGCATGAGCAAAGTCCCAGGTTTGAGGCCCAATATGGCAAAAATCAGTTATAAAAAGTCATTTTTATATATGTTATCTCTTTTATCTTCATTTTATCTAACCTTGTGCTATTGTCAGGGCAGGTTTCATTCATTTTCATTTGTTTTTTCCCAGTAAGAGGGATTGAACCCAGGGCCTTGGCACTGAGCTACATCCCTAACCAAACAAGGGATGTTCTCTAAATCAGTCCCAGGGTGGTCACAAGCAGATTGGGACCAGGGGCCTGGGCATGAATCTGTTTCCATTATTCAACCACAATGGGGCTCAGATTCGAAGAGTAAAGCAGTTGGGAAAGCAACAACATGAGCCTGACAGATCCTATTCTCCTGTGAAGGTGAAATGTGCAGCTCCTGGTGAAGAACACTTGAACAGTGTCGGGCACAGTGCAGGTTACAGAACTGATTTTTAGCACAAGAAGAATAAACCAGTGGCCACAAGCCAGGCATGGCCATGCATGCCAATAATCCCAGTACTTGGCAGGTTGAGGAAGGAAGACTGTTGTGAGCTGGAGGCCAGTTTGGGTTACATTATGAGTTCAAGGCCAGTGTGGACCACGGAGTGAGACCTTACCTTAACCTCCACCCTAAAGATAATAGTGAAAGAAGCCCCAGTGGTCAGCCTGGCCAATGTCTCAAGAATCTGTCTGAAAAGAACAACAAAAAATTTTTAAATAAAAGAATACACCAGGGCCCTGCCCAACACCTCAGTGCCAGGAGCCTACTTGCTCTTTGTTTTGGTTCCATATTTGGGGTGGGGCAAAAATTTTGCCTGGACTGGTTTGAGGGGAGACCTGCAACCACCTACTGCTGCTGCACCCTAGGAATAGGGGAGGGACATGGACATGGTGTCCCATGCCTAGATAATAAACACAGAGCTGCTAAACATTTTCCAATGAGCCCAGGGGGAGGGAAATGTCCACCCCCAGGGTTATTTTTGGGAAGGGAGGGCTGTGTATAGACCATATTCTCTAGAATCTATTTTACTAACTGACCTGTTTTGGGACATTAGCCAAATAAAAGATGTTTCTATATGAAAAAATAAATAAAAAAGAATATATCAATGCCTTTTTGCCAATTTAGGCATCATCCTTTACCAAAAAAACAGCTCCTCTCCAGGGATTTAGCTCAGTGGTTCTGCTGCCTGCCTCGAAAGTGCAAGGTCCTGAGTTCGATCCCTGGTACCAAAAACACACACACAAAAAAAACACCTCTTCTTCTTGACCTTGTGTTTCCACCACTCACACTGCTTCTCATTTATTCTCTGAGATCTAAACTACAGCTTGTCATTGTGTATTCCCTACTATGCCCTGCACAGGGCCTCGTGTACAGTAAGTACACAGTAAGTGGGCTAAAGTGAGATTTCTAAACTGGGCATGGAGGCCAGTAATCCTGGCACTCTAGGAGGCTGAAGCAGAAGGATGGCATGTTTGAGCCAGGCCTGGGAAACTTAGAAGGATGTTGTCTCAAAATTTTAAAAAATAACAATTTTAAAAAGAGGTGATGGTGAGGATGTAGCTCAGTGTGAAGGCCCTGGGTTCAACCCCAGTACAGAGAGAGAGAGAGAGACAGAGACAGAGAATGATTCCAGACCCAAGTACACTGCTTGAAGTCTTGGATAACACTTTCCCAGCATCCCTGTCATTGCGGTAAGCTTTGAGAATTGTATTCTTTGTTAGTAAAAATATACATAATAAAATTTACCATTGTAATGATCGAACATCAACAATGTGCAAGCATCACCACTATCTATTTTAGGACTATTTTTTGAAAGACATCCACAATAGTTATTTGTTTATGGAATAGATTATGTGCTCAGTTGTCATAGATACAGTCTGTGAGAGTTTACAGAGAAAAGCAGATCTTTCTATCTCAGGTATTTAGTCCTCCCACTACCATTCTTCTTCTCCAGAGACAATGACTAATCCTTTCTATACTTTTTTGAATGGGTTTAAGAACAGGGACACTTACCAATCAGGGTGGGGCACACCTATAATCCCAGCACATAGGAGGCTGAGGCAGGAAGACTGCAGCCAGTTCCAAGCCAGGCTGAGCTATAAAATGAGTTCAAGGTGAGTCTAAACTACACACTGAGACCCTGCCTCAAAAAAAAAAAGAAAGAAAAGAAAAAGAAGAAATTAAAGTAATGAAGCTGGGCATGATGGTACACACCTATAATCCTAGCAATTTAACAATTTAGTGAAGCCCTGTCTCAAAATAAAAACAAAGGGCTGGGGGGCCGGGGACTTAGCTCAGTGGCGCTGTGCCTGCCTTGTAAGCACAAGGTCCTAAATTTGATCCTGGTACCGCAAAAAAAATAAAATAAAATAAAAGGCTGGGAATCAGTTTCTAGCACCAAAAAAAGGTGGGGAGGGGAAAAACCATCAGGGAGGGGCCTCCTCACTTGGCCTTGATGCCTGGCTCCTGGGCTGGCTGTGCACCTGCTCCAGTCTGGTTTCCCACTTCCTCTCTCCCTAGAGCCTTCGAGCAAGATTCAATTTCAGGTTGACACAATCCAGCTCCAAATGGCCCCAGAGATCCTTCTTTGGACTTCACAGGGACTCATAGGGATAGTTCCCACCTATTATTTTTTTTCTGACCTCACCCAGAATTACTGCCCTGATGGACGACTCTTTTGCTTGATTTCTTAATGTAGTAAAACTTGTCACCTGGTAATCTCTGTCTGTTTTCTGATAGGCTTGGCCAGATGGCACTTTCGGTGATAAAACTGTTCAGAGAGGTTTCACTATGTTCTCTGCACTGTGTCTCAGCTATCGACATTTCTGCTCCTGGGTGCTCTTCTCCAATGTTTACCAGTGCATGTTTGCAGCATGTAATGATTTCATTTGTGGCGGGGAGTTGGTATATGTGCATAGCACATCTCAATTCTTTTTACTCCAGAACACTTTTTTTTTCAGTTTAGAAACTTAGATATTCAACTATGAAAATGATGTGGAAGCAGACATTGGGAAGCTCATCCTAGTAATAGGGAAGCTGAGGCAGGAGGACCACAAGTTTGAGGCCAGCTTGGGCTACATGGCAAGCTCAAGGCTAGCCACAACCCAGGGTCAACTCCCCCCACCTTTGTCTTAAGGCCTACTATCCAGAGGCAGAGATAAGACACATGTGTGCCTCAGCCTCCTGCATAACCTACAGTAACCTTTCTTCTCTAGGAGCTCTTTAAAGTTAGTGCATATGGACTGCATCTCATGCATTCAATTATAACAGTGAATTATGAGAAACGACATGGGTTGTGATAGAGCTGACCTGACTCAGCACCGTCAGTCACCTTGTCAGTCCCTCTGGGAGACCCAATGGGGGCGCCCGAGATCCCACACACCCTTTTAAATCCCTAAACCCAGCAACATCAGCGCTCCACCCTTTTCCTTTCTTGGTGGGAGCCTGCTTATTCTGAGCGCACCACTGCCTAAGGAAATGTTCTGGAGCTTTTTTTTTTTTTTTAAACCAAGATGCATGTATTTATTCTTTTTTCCATTTAGTTCATTGGTACATTTTAGGTATAAAATACAGTTATGTTCATCATTGGGATCTTGTAACTTTACATGATGTGTCTTGGTTCTTATTTTTTTCTCCATTCCCCTGCCCTTCCTTCACCCCTTCCAGGTTTCCTTATTTACAGACTTCATGATTTTACTTTTCTCATATTTTTTCTTTTCCAATTTTTCTTTTCCCCTTCCCTTCTGGCGGGGCTGTGGGGAAAGAGGAACCCTGCTCCACTGCTGGTGGGAGTGTAGACTGGTGCAACCACTGTGGAAATCAGTATGGAGATACCTCAAAGAACTAGGACTGGAAGTCCCATTTGACCCCACTATTCCACGGCTAGGGATCTTCCCCCAAAGAATTAAAAGAATCATACCACAGTGATATATGTGCACCCATGTTCATAGCAGCACAGTTTGTAATAGCTAAAACTTGGAAACAGCCCAAATGCCCATCAACTGGAGACTGGATAAAGAAAATGTGGTTTTTTTAATAAAATGGAGTACTACTCAGCCATAAAAAATGAGAAATTAGAGACATTTATAGCTAAGTGGATGCACATTGAGGCGATACTCTTAAGTGAAATAAATAGGACACACGTGTAAATACCAAATAGTTTCTCTGGTGTGAGAAACTGAAAGTGTAAATAAGGACTAAATGTATAATAGGTAATGTGAAATAGGAAGAAAAGGGGCAAAGGGGAAGGAAGTGGGAGGGCTAGAGGAAAGGATAGAAGGGAACGGGATTAATATGAGAAAATGGAAAAATAGGAACAAAATCTTTGTAAATAGGGAGGACTGGAGGGGTTGAAGGGAGGGCTGGGCAAGGGTGAAAAATAAGGACCAAGAGAGACTATGTAAAGGTGCAAATTTCCAATGATGAATGTCATGATATTGTATATCTAAAATGTATCATTGATTAGAATGAATAATCGATAATGCAAAATAGGAAGAAAAGGTCCAAAGGGGTAGGGGTAGTGGGAGGGGCAGGGGAAAGGAAAGAAGGGAAAGGAAAAATGATGAGAAATGGAAAAAATGGAAATAAAGTCTTTGTAAATAGGGAAGGGTGGAGGGGGTGAAGGGAGGGCTAGGAATGGGGAAAAAATAAGAACCAAGATGCATTATGTAAAGGTACAATTCCCAATGAAAAATATAATTGTGTTGTATACCTACAATGGAGCTTTTTTTTTTTGTACCAGGGATCGAACTCCGGACCTTGGGCTTGCAAGGCAGGTGGTGGAACCACTGAGCTAAATCCCCGGCCCGAGGAAACATCACTAAACTCTGATGCCTTTTCTTTACCATCATGTGCCACATCGAATTGTTTGTTCATGGCACACAAGAACCTAGAAACCCATCCCAGGCCCGGTCACCCCTGTCAAGGCTCCCAATATCTGATTAACCTGAAATCATCATCTAGACCAGGGATGGCAAAACTTTTAGTGCTTTTCAGTGATTTAAATGGCCCTCTGTGGCACTCATGCCATAGGTTTGCCACATTGATCTAGACCCTGTTTGATTAGACATTCAACTAAAATTAAACATATTTCCTCTTTGGATATTCACTTTGCTTATAAGCATTTTAAAAATACACTATTGCTGGGCCCGGGAAGTAGCTCAGTGGCACCACATCAGTGCAAGGTCCCAAGTTCAATCCCCAGTACCAAAAAAAAAGAACATACATTTCAAAGTTTTACCAAAATGTGCTTAAATCTCAGCTCTGAACTTCCTGACTGTTCCTTTTTTTGTTTTTGTTTTTTGAGACAGGGTCTGGCTGTGTGCTCCAAGCTGCCTTTGAACTCATTATGTAGCCCAGGCTGGCCTCAAACTCATAGAGATCCTCCTGCCTCAGCCTCTCAAGTGCTGGGAGTATGCCACCACAGCTGGCTCATTTTCTGGATTTAAAACTGACCTGTGTTCTTTTCAGTGTGACACTGTCACCCAAAAGAACCCTTTCAGCACACAAAAAGAGCCTAACTTTGTTATTGAATTTGTTATGAAGATATGCATTTTTAAAAATGTGACAGAACCCAAATTAGGGAGTTTGAAATGCATAGCAATAAAAACAGCACTTGGACAGACCTCAAAGCTTTAGGTGTGTATTCCAGTCCAGAGTTCTTTTCTTCTGTAACTCTCCACTGAGCAGAGCTCCTCCACCATCCTTTTCCTAAAACTAATGTACAGGGCTGGGGATTTAGCTCAGTAGTTCTGCTGCCTGCCTTGCAAGTGCAAGGACCCAAGTTTGATCCCTGGTACCAAAAAATAAAGAAAAATTAAAATTAAATAAAACTAATGTACATTATCTTATGGCCCATGGGGTGGACATGAGGCTCATGTTAATGTTGGCAGGTGACACACTCGAGACACTTGAGAGGTGACACAGGGCCGGCAAGGCTTCTTTAGGAATCACAGCTTTCGAAGTGGGAGTTTCCTCACACTGTTTATTCCTATCTCAGGTGGTAACAGGAGGCTTGGTTGTGACAGACCTAAGCCTTCCTGCTTTGGCTGCCTGCAAAGTAGGGCAGTGCAGGCCAGCCTGGGGCCTTTCCAACATCTCTGGTCCTAACCAGAGTTAATAAGTATGAACATTTAAATCCTGTGCTTCAGGCTCCCTCCCTCCTTCTCTTCCTTTCTTCCTTCCTTTACTTTGTCAAACACTGCTAAACTCAGATTTGGAGATTTCAACAGGCAGGGGTTCTCTCAGAATTGCAAAAGTTCTTCCTCTTCTTTTTCCACAGTCGGAGAGTGGGAGCACCTCACAATTTCCAAGGGCAGAGGATTTACAAATGCGCAGACTGGGGAAATACATGCGCCAGGTTCTGACTTGAGCACTTGACCCAAATCACACAGTGATGGTCATCTTGTGCTTTGAAGTGTGTGTAAATTATTTTCTAAGTCTTCTTGTCAGTCAGACTTAGATTTCATTCTCCACTAGCTGGGAGGCCTTGAGCAAGTCATTTAACCTTCTTCTGTCTATGGAATGGTTGTAACCGCTGGAAGGGCTGATGTGAGAAATACATACTACCTGACCAAGGAATCCCTGAGGGAATGCTAATGGCCTTCCTTTCCTTTTCCTCAGTGTATCTACTGTCCATTATTCCTTTTTTTAAATTCTTCTTCACTCCTCTTGATTCTATCTGCTCTTTTGCTACCAGCATGGCTGATCACTGGGCCATTTTCTATGCCAACTTCTCATTCTGGAAGCTTCAGGCTGTTTGGTTCATTTTCATTCCCGCCCAGCAGGGAAGACCGACTTTCCTCCTTGTGACTCTGGACCTTGTGTTCCTGTTTGTTTGTTTGAGGTCTAACATTGCAGTGAATGGGCCTACAATGCCAATTCCTGCTAGTCTTGGGTCTTCAGAGGGCATCAGCACTTCCTTGGCAGAGAAATTTTAAAATAACACCACAGGCAAAGCACAGAAAGTTGGCAGAAACCAGTTCTCCCTAAAGACCAGAGCCTGCTCCACCAACATCTTTGGATTCCTCTGGAATCTCATCTCCTTTGAGGCAGGCTGTTTATTCGGCCCTGATCTTACTACCGAAGCTCCTTTTGCTGTTACTCTGGGGCAAAAGCTACAGAAATAAAGTGGACCCTTGACTTATGAACTCCATTCCTTCTTGAGGGCTGATTATAACTCAAGTTGGTCAATTGGAGGCTCAGGCTCCTCTACACAGCCTTCAAAGCCTCTCTCTTGGATACAGGCAGATCTCAGTGTCCTTAGTGAGACACTGGCCCAGGATTTCTCAGTTAACCTCACACAGGAAAGATGTTGTAATGTTCCTTTCAGGACTCTTTTTTTTTTTGGTACCGGGATCGAACTCAGGACCTTGTGCTTGCAAGGCAGGTGGCAGGACCACTGACCTAAATCCCTGGCTTTCCAGAACTCTTTAAAGGTTAAATTTGTATTTGAGATGTCTGAAAGTACAAGCAGCCAGTATGCAAGTTGTAACTCAAGACTTTAGTCATAAGTTAAAACTAAAATTCCAGTGGAGGCCCTAGTTGTTCGTATGTCAGGCCAGTTGTAACTCGAGGGTCCACTGAAGCAGCTCTCTTTAGGACTGAATGCAGAAGTCCAGGGCTTATCTGCAGCACTTTTAATGAGCCTTTTAGCTAGAGTCACACCAGTCCTTAGCCCTCACTTCTTTTACACCCTAGGAATTTCCTTGGGCCTCCTAAAGGCCTGGGCAAGTCAGCCTGGAGACTTGCCCCACATGGAAAGACAGCCTCTGCTCTGCACTTAGCTTGCAAGCCCAGTCAGCCTGTGGGTGGTTGAGGAGAACTTTCCCAACCTCCAGGCCCAAGGGCTCCTGTGGCCCAGGCTGCTGGGTCAGGAACATGGCCACTGACCTCTTCCTGTGTCATAAGGGTGATAGCCCGGAAATCACAGCAGAGGGCTCAGGTATTCATTCATCAAATACTTATTGGGGATCTACTTTATATAAAGTACCCTGCTAGGCACTGGTGGACAAAGATGAGTAAGTCCTAGTTCTTAGTGAGCAAAATCAGACACTCCTACACAGAATTAGTGCTGTGTGGTTTGCATTAGAACACAGAGAGGTCTGTGTTAAGGACCCAGGAGTGGAAGGGATATGACTTCACAGAGATGAGGTCTGTGGCCTCTGAGAATGAGGTGCTCAGCCCCTGGAGACAGCATAAGGGCCAGGTTAGAGAGACAGAGGAAGTTTTAGACTGTCCTGGAAGTAGGCCCAGAGACAAGGACCTGAATGCAATATTAATTTGGGAGATGATTCCCCAAACAGTAGTAAGGGTGTGGGGAACATGATAGGGGATGAAGCAGGGTGTGTTAAAACAGTTGTCACTGAGGGTGACTGGAGGCCAACCCCACCAGGAAGCTCTGGGTGTCTGTGTGGCACTGTCTGTGTTGCTGCAGCCGGAAGGGAACAGAGCTGGAGAGGGAGTCACTTTTTCGGAAGCTTCTGGTTTACTTGGCTAGGATGCCCCCTTAGCTGGAGAAAAGCCACAGAGAGTTGAAGGGTTTTGTTTTTGTTTGTACTAGGAATTGAACCCAGGACCTCCTCATTGAGCTACATCCCCAAACCTTTAACAATTTTTTAAAATTTTGAGACAAGTTCTTGCTAAGTCACTATGTAGCCCAGGCTAGGCTTGAACTTGTGATCCTCTTGCCTGAGCTTTCCAGGGTGGGTGAGCCACCACACTTGGCAGTTTTTATGTTTTGAGATGGGCTCTTGCCAAATCACTAAGTTGCCTAGGCTGGCCTTGAACTTTGAACCTTCGTGCCTCAGCTGCCCAGAGTGCCAGGATTATAGTGTTCGGAACAAAACCCAGGTTGATTTCTGGGTATTTGTGGCAGCTTACACTGTGTACAGGCAAAGATAGCTAGGTGTCAGCAAGACCCCACAGCAACTGCCACAGAGCACCATAGGCACCGAGAACTGTAAATCACAGACTGCTCACCGGCAGTCAGTGGGCAGAGAGCAGCTTAGAGAAAAGCGGGAGCCAATCGCACACCTTGCTAAGGGATGCGAGTAGCTGAGAGATCTAGGCGGCACAGGGCCATGGTTTGATGAGCCATGTGTCTTGTGAACATGGATGATGACCCAGGAAGACAAAGCGGCACAGACGCCAGCCCTGTCCACGAAGCCAGGGGAGCATCGGCAGTGCCTACAGGGGCAGGAATGAACAGGAAATTGGACTCCGCACAGCAGAGCCCTTACACTATGACAATAATTCCTCCTGCAAATCCATGTTTACCCAACAGACCACCAGTTTGTGGACTGTGGTCTCATTCACCACCCTGCGCCCAGCACCTGGTGGGGTCTAGCCCAGAGCCGGAACTCGGTGTCTGAGTGATGGGTAACCAGGCCGGTTGCGCTCATGGTCTGCCCTGAGCTATTACTGCGCTCATAGCAGGATTAGCATTGATGCAAAAGGGCAGAGATTATCCCAGGTGCGCATTTTGGAAGTGGACCAGAAAGGCAGCACTGACAGGATGCCTGAAGTATTTTGGAACTGCTTCCCCGTAAGCCCACAACTGGTCACAGAAGAGGCTTCCTGCCCTGTGCAGCTCCAGCAAGACCCCAGTGGAACTTGGCCCGACTGTCACGGAAGACATTTTGCTGCAATCCCAATGTCATCTGAGAAGTTTGGACTTTCCCTCTGGCTTTGGCCAACTAAGTGGCCTAGACCCTTCTTTCTGCTGGGTTGGATGACAATTGCTCCTGGTTGCCAACCACACAGAGAAGCTATCGTGGTTCAACAAGAGGATGGTTCTGAAGTGGCTGTGTGACCTTTTCAGAAAATCCCCATGGAAAGGGGAAATCTGGTGGTAAACAAGACAAAAATAGCAACAATCCAGTCACCAATGTCAATTCTCTACGGGGCTCCACATGTAGCGATCCAGACACAGACTTCGAGGAGGAGGAAGAGAGGTGGCTGCTAGGATTCCACCATCATAGTCCACGAAGGTCATTTAGAGGTCAGTCAATCCACCCCCTTGCTGAATTCATGGAACAACTATGCTTCAACAGTGGTAGGACAGGAGATTCTTCATCTTTTCCCATTAAGGATCAAAAAAGGTTGATAATCCAGGCCCAGTGGTTCCTGCCTATAATCCCAGCACTCTGGGAGACTGAGCAGAGATGGAAAGTTCAAGCACCACCTGGGCAACTCAGTGACAAGCAAGACTGTCTCAAAATAAAAACATCTAGGACCTAGCTCAGTGCAAAGGCTCTAGATTCATTCCTCAGTACCACACATACAAAAAAATTGTTTACATGTCCTTCCTAGAAATACTAGAGCATGTGTACCCATTTCATAACTGAGGAAACTGAAGCATAGCCAGACTACAACGCTTCCCTTGAACCTGAGTCAGAAATGGTCTTCAGTCACTCAGCTAGCGTTCCCTAGTCAGGTGTCTGTCTTACAGACCCTGACCTGCAGCTGGGGAAATACAGCTAAGCAGGAGAGTTTCTGCACCCCGAGGAGGGGCTCACAACCCGCTGAGCACAAATCCTTGCACTTAATTAAATATAAGCAGATGTCACAATGCCCAAATGTATCTTGAAATCTGACCAAGGGTGTTTTTTTGTTTTAGAACATAGGCACTAGGGTTGGGGCTGTAGCTAAGCGGGGGAGCCCTTGTCTAACATGCAGAAAGCCCTGGGTTTGAGCCCTTGTACTACACACAAACAAATGCTAACACTTAGGTTGCCAATGCTTCTTTTGCTTCTACTTTCTGCTTCCTATCCTGTCTATTAAAAAAGTGGGTTCACACCAGTCATGAGTGGCCCCCTCCTCTAATTCCAGCTCTTGAGAGGTTGAGGCAGGAGAATTGCCACAAGTTCCAGGCCAGCCTGGGTTACATACCAAGACCCTGTCTCAAAAACAAACAAACAACACCAAAAATCCCGCCCCCCAAATAAACAAACAAATAAATATAAAAAGGAAGAATAAAGAAAAAGAGAATCACATTACTGGTCCAGGTTTGTCACATAAAAACTGCAAAGTACACTTAATACTTTTGAGGGAAGAGGTCATGTGAGTCACTATCTTGGGGATGGTTGTCATTGCCAAAGTAAATGTAAAGGTTAAAATGTAATTTTAGAGGGCAATACTGTATCAATGACACTGTACTGGTACACTTAACCATTCTAAAGAGAAAAAAATGCAATCCTTAAAATCACAAAAAAGGAGACAAAAGGTCCACTGGTCTTACCAAAATTGAGAAAGGAGATATGTACTACCAGGAAGATAACTTTCTGCTTTTGGTTTGTTTGTTTTTGTTTGTTTGAGGCAGGGTCTGATACATGGTTCAGGCTGCTCTTGAACTCACTAAGTAGCAAACTGACTCAAACTGACTCTGATCGGCTGCTTACACCACCACGCCCTGCAGGAAGATAACTTTCTGAATAACAAGACTTGAGGGGGGAAAATGTGTATGAATTTACTATACCACCATCGTTATTTTATGACTCCTCTTTCAAGAACTGGGCTTCTAGCCAGGCATGGTGGTACAGAGCTACAATCCCAGCTATTCTGGAGGCTGATGCAGGAGGATCATGAGTTAGAGATTAGCCCAGGAAATTTAGCAAGACCTTGTCTCAAGAATTTTAAAAAGCTGGGCGTGGTGACACACACCAATAATCCCAGCACTCTGGGAGGCTGAGGCAGGATTGCCATGGGTTCAAGGCCAGCCTGGGTTACAAAGTGAGACCTTGTCCCCAAAAAACAAAACAAAACAACAACAAAAAAAGAACAGGACTTGGCATGTGTGAGTTGGTGAGGCATTGATTACAGTAAGAGCCTCACTTAGATTCAGGCCCTGAACCTCCTTGTGCTCCCTCTCTTACCAATGACCTATGGCCACCACCTGTGCTATGGTCGCGGCTGGGCAGAGCCTGTTGCACCCTGTGATGCTCCAGCCTCCCTCTGCCCACCTCCACCCCTCCACTGATCCTGCTGACTGGTGTCCAGATGAATCTGATACGACAACCTTTCTCTTTCCTCCCTGGCACCCACTCCTCTTCCTACTCACATTCACTTAGGGACCAAATTCTCCCCATTTGCCTTCTGCATGTCTGGCAGGGCTTGGTTGCTGTCAGTAGAAACCCCCACAGCTATTGGAAGCACAAGGACTGAGACTCGAAGCTAGGTGCACTGGCATAATAGAAAGAACAGCTCGAGGGTGGACCATGAGGTCTGGGGTCCCTGCGTACCCTGCATGCATCACAGGCCTGCGGGGCAGCCACTGCCTCTGCCTCAGTCTGGAACCATGACACTCAGGCACATGCCACCTTCTCTGCAATCGAAGCAACAGAAAGCCACTACAGCTATGTCTATGCCATGTCACAGAGCTCCGCACCAGCAAAGTGGGGGGATCCCACACCCTGACTCAACATGCCCATGGAGAGCAGCACCCTGAGATGTGGCCTCAGGAGTACTCTTGGATCTCCCTCTTACTGCAGAAGTTTAACCGCAAGGCGGTCTGGGAAATGTAGTTTTCAACTTTGCAGCCTCTTGGTACTAGATGGAGAAAGGATCAGATCCTCCACCGCATCCACCACACTCAGCGTCTTGAGAACAGCTGCTTCCCTGTGACCTTGTCATCTTTTGTCTGCAACACTGTACTTTCCTAAGAACTGGTCCTTGGCTCCAAGCTCTCTGCCTCTTCCTGTGTTGTACTTGAGGTTACTTTCTTCTTTTCTTTTTAAAAAATGTGTGCTAATGGGGATTGAATCCAGGGTCTTTGTACTGAGCTACATCCCTTCGCCCTCCATTTTAAATTCTTAAAACAGAGTCTCACTAAGTCACTAAATTGCTCCAGGGTGGGTTTGAATTTGTGAGCCTCTGCCTCAGCTCCCAGAATGCTGGGACTACAGGTGAGGGCCACCACAATGCGCTGGCATTTTCTTTCTAAAACACACCCTTGATCACATCACTTCGTGATCAAATCTTGTCACCCAGAAAAAGGACCCTTCTCCTTTCAAAGCTCTTAATCATCTGGCCCCAACCTATAAGCTGCAAATCCTGCCACTTGGCCACACCCCCGAACTTCACTCCCCAGCTGCTGACCGCTTTCTAACCCCACCCCACCACATCTTGTTGGTGTGGTCTCCTGGCTGCAGGGCCCTGCCACTCTTTATTTTCTCATTTTTAATTTCCTGTCCAGTGTTACCACCTTTGGAAGTTCACCTCATTCCTCCCTTTCCCCCACAGACACAATGAATGGATTTTTCCTGGCTTTTTGTTTGTATGTTTTTTGTTTTTGAGACAGGGTCTCACTGTGTAGCCCAGGCTGGCCTCGAACTCATGGCAATCCTCTTGCTTCAACCTCCGGAGTGCTTGGATCACAGGTGTGCACCACCACACCAGGTTTCTAATGGCATTCTTTTGCATCTACTTTGCCACCACCCTGGGCTCACACAGATAATTTGATCTCCGCACTCTCTGGTGAAAACCCTCGTGAATTCCTGCTATGACATACCCTTCTCATTTACTAGTAGGCCCCATCTGCCTCTCAATTTCACCTCACACTGCTGCTCTCCAATCTTCAGCCACAGAGCACTCTGCCTTCACACCCCAAAATCTATCCTCTCTTGTTTCTTGGTGAGTTTTTCTTGCCTGTAACACACTCTTCCTCTTTACCTGGCTAACTCCTAGGCAATCTCCAAGCCTCTCAGCTCTGACATTATCTCTCCTGGACCAACCCTCTAAAATTCCCTAAATTATGGGACTGGGGATGTAGCTCAGTAGTGCTGTGCCTGTCTGGCAAGCTCAAGGTCCTGAGTTCAATCTCCGGCACTGGAAAAATAAATAAATAAATGAAAATTCCCTAAATTGGAGGAAGGTGTATGAGAAAAAAAAGAAGCAAGATATATCATGTACAGGTACAAATTCCCTATGATGAAAAAAAAAATATATATATATATATATATATAGTACCAATAAATGTTTTGGAAAAAAAAATTCCCTAAATTGGAATTTCTTGTTTTGGGTTTTTCTTTTTTCAAAATTTTTTTTGGGGGCAGGGTCTCACTATGCAGTTCAGGTTGGCCTTGAACTCACTGTATAGCTCAGGCAGGCCTCAAACTTGCAGCAATCTTCCTGCCTCAGCCTTCCAAGTGCTGAGATTGCAGGCGTGCACCACCAGCCTGGACACCAAGGAGATCACCAGTAGAAGAAACATTCAGGACCATATAATGCAATTGTAGACAAATTTTGCAAGGCCGTGGGATGCCATGGTTAGGACCATGGGCTCCGGAGCCAGACACCTGGATTAAATCCAAGCACAGCCACTTTCTAGTTTGGAACCTCAGCAGGGTCACTCAGGACCCCTGTGCTTCCATCTCTTCATCTCTAAAATGCACAAATGGCGGTCTCTGTGGCAAGGCAGGTTGTGAGGATTACCCAGCTAAGGCATGCAAAGCGTGCGGCCCTTGTCTGGCAAATACTCCAGTAAGTGCTTAATAAATATTAGCAATTTTAAATTGGCAATCTTCTGTGATAAGTCACTGCTGAATGATTGAGCTTCTTAGGCGAGGCAGTTTTCCATTATAAAATAAAAAGTCTGGGGATCTGGTAGTAGAAGGAGTCTTAAAGGGATACTGAGGAATGAATAGCATTTGTTGCCATAACAAAACTATGTCTTGGTCCTGAGTGGGCCTTTAAGGGTCTACAATTTACATTCGTGCTGCCTCCCGCTCAGCGGGGCAGGCTTTGGCAGAGTTATTTGTGCAAGAGGAACGAAGGTCAGGGGACTCCTTGTATTGAAGGCCTTGCTGGAAATGAGGGACTTGGCTTCTGAGATTAATGTTCAGAGTGAACCCCTGCTATACTTAATTCTCTTTTCTGTGAACTCAGTACATTTTTAAAATTCAGTTATGGGACCCCTACAGTGTGGCGTGAAAACTGCCAAGCCAGCCTCCCCTCTAATAGACTTCTGAATGGCCTCCCTCATCCTTGTGGAGGTCCAGCTTGGCTGCTGGGCCTAATCCTTGGATTAGTGTGCCCTGGAATAACATGACTTGAATGAGCACATATTAGATCCAGGGGGATTTAATATGAAAGTTGAAAAAAAAAAGATTTTTTAGAAAAGCTTGGCCTGAGTGTGGTCTCCATATGGGGGAAAAAGAGGCTGTGGGGATCAAGGATTTCTGAGTCAAGCTGCATGTTCTGGATTAAATTAGGATTAAATTAGTTCTGGAAATTTTTCTACTGGGAAAAATATCACTAGTCTCAATAGAAAGCTCAGGCCCAGATGGGTGACTTGATTCCATACAGCAATCATTGTGCTGTTTCCTGTACAATCAGGACGAATGAGGGAGACAGGAGAAAGTCCAGTCACTGAGTGGGGTTGCCAGTTTGCCCTGGAAGTTGGCACCTGAGAGTTCAGTTCCAACAGCCTTCCTCCCCACCACTAAGGTCAGTCACCTATCATGATCACACCCATGTCAGAAAGCGCTGTTATCGAGAGACACCAGCAGTTACACAGCAGCCCCCGCATGCTGGGCACTGTGTGAAGCTCTTCATGTTTATTTACTACTTGGTCCATTTAGACCTCTTGTGGACCATCTTAGTACACATTATAAGATCATCTTTTTTTTTTGTACTGGAGATCGAACCGAGGGCCTCCACATTGAGTACCATCTCCAGCCCTTTTTATTTTTATATTGAGACAAGGTCTTGCTAACTTGTAAATTGCTCAGGCTAGGCTCAACCTCACAATCCTCCTGTCTCAGCCTGCCAAAGTGCTGGGATTATAGGTGTGCACCCCCACCCAGCTACACTGGGCCTTATTTATTTACAAAAGTCTCAGCCTTGCTTCTTTGGATGAGACTGTCTACTATCTTGGCTGAGTATTCTGGAGCTAATATTTAAATTTGGAAAGACAAATTTTTTTTCTTAGTCATGGGGTAAGTTTTCCCCAGGTACAAAAGGAAATGCCATTTCCTGAGTACCTCATACTTGCCAAGAAACATGCTGAGAATTTGCTTCTCATAGAAATACAGATAGGTATACTGTTATGTTTTTTTTTTTTTTCAGTACCAGGGATTGAACTAAGGACCTTGCCCTTTCAAGGCAGGCACAGCACCACTGAACCAAATCCCCAGCCCCCAGTACACTACTGTTTTACAAATAAGGAAACTGAAGCTCAGAGTGGTTAAACAATTTGTCCAGCATCACACAGCTGAGAGGTAAAATTGAGCTTCAGAGTCAAACCTGTGGGAAAGCAGTCATCGTGTTCTTCGTACTTGTTCCAGGACACTGCCTCATGGCAGAAGGGAAAGAAGGAAGCCAAAAACAGAAGGCAAGGGTCTGGAAAGCTAAATTGACCAGGAAAATGGGGTATGCCTGCAAATTAAAATCATCATCATCATAGGCGTTAAGGCCAGTCATAAAAAGGAAATATTAAAACCTTAACATTTCTTTTGCCACTTAAGTGCCTGTCACTTAAAAAAAAAATGTACCTTAAGCAAGGTACACACTTGTAATCCCAGCACTAAGAGAGGCTGAAGCAGGAGAGTCAGAGGTTCAAATCCTACCCAGGCAGCTTAGCAAGACTCTGTCTCAAAATAAAAAATTAAAAAAGGTCTGAGGATATAGCTTAGGTTGAAGCCCTGGGTTCAATACCTAGCACCTTAAAAAAGACAAAAATTCTTAGTTAAACTCGGCCATGCTCCTGTAGTACCAGCTACTCAAGAGGCTGGGGGAGGAGGATCCCTGGAATACACAAGTTCAAGACCAGCCCGGGCAACATAGCAGGACGCTGTCTTTTGTTTTTGTTTTTTTAAATGTATTTTATCTTTGCCACATTCCTGGAAAGGGTAGTGGGAAGTAGGAAGGATTATACTCACTTCATAGCTGTCTGTGGGGAAAAGCTGAAAAAGAAGGAGCAGAAGTGCAACGTTTTAGAGAAAGTAACCTATGCAGAGCCACTAGGAGGAGTAGGGCTTCCTGGAACCTGCACCTCCTCAAGAGCCCTCCTCCCTGGATCCGCTCACCTGGAGACATTCGAAGCCATTTCCCTACCTCTGAGCTACACCCCCAGCCTAATGCGTGTGACCTATTGATAAACCTGTTCTGAGGAGAAAAAATCTGTGAGCTTGGGAATCTCCCTCTAGCTCAGAGAGTCCCTGACACAGAGTCTCTTCAGGCCACGAGCTAGACTTCCGGAAAAGAAAAGAAAAATTCAGGCTACTGTGGAGGCAGGTTTTCAAGGTGTCTAAAGGTTGTGGAGCCCTTGTTCATGCCTGGCAGCCTCAACTGTTAGGTGCAAGACCCACGGGTGTTCCTACTGCCTGCTACTCATTGTGCACACTGGCTTGGATGGATGAGGAATGACTCTAAACCCCAGAAAACGACGAATTGGCTTGGGTTAAATTTTGCTGCATAGGGAAGATACAAGATCAAAAGGATCTAGAAATATGTTTTACAATTCTTGGCTGGTTTTACAGAGTCACTTTTGCTAAAGGTGACAAACTCTGCTCCTAGACTGAACTAGGGCTGAGCGCTAGACAGGGCCTCACCATTCAGGGAATCTCTGGGTAGATGGCTTAACTCCTGCAACCTCAGGGTCTCCCTCTGCAAAATGGGGATACAAGAGCTTATAGGATTGATCTGTAAGGATCAGATAAGGTAGGGTGGAGGAAAGCGTTCCCTGAGATACAAAGGGCCTCATTAATGTCAGATCATGATTTCCTTGATACAGTATGAAGAGGAGGATAAAGTGTGGAGACCCTGATTACATTTTTAGCCTTCCATAATCCTTCTTCATATTTATGAGGGTTTTAAAAATCATTTCTCCTCATTTCACACTGGTTTCAAATGGCATTTGTCATTATTTGCTCAGCATTGGTTTCTAATGGAATAGGATAAGTAACTGCCAGGGATAGATAAGAGGTCAAACGCCTAAATCCAAATTAGAATTAAGCACACACAGAAGATCCTGACTTCTCTTCCTGTTAGTAAACTTCATGGAATGTAGAGCAAATTTATCTCCATGTTGGTTGTCACTCTTGGTAACTTTTAAGTGAGATGAAAGTCAGTTGTACACCCTTTTGCAAAGACATTATTTTCCAGTGTATTCGAGGCTGTTCAAAGGGGTGTAAAACTTTGCACAACTCCCATCCATAGAATCTTCCAGAAACAGATGTGGGAACTGAGGGCTTTACAGCTGGTGAGTGGAGCACTGGGTCTGGAGCCCACTTCTACGTCTGACTTTGCCTCTCTTGTAAAGAAAAACAAGCCATCACATAAAAAATAAAAATAGCAACAATGGCAGCTAACCCTATGTGCCAGGTCATTTAACCAGAAAAAAAAATATTTTTTTTGGAGCATTTCTTCACTGAAGTAGCCCAAATGAGAAACAGTATTTTTTCTTTTCTTTTCTCTTCTTTTCCTCAGTTGAATGACACTGCAATCCGAAATCACAACTCGGGTATAGGTTCCTGGTGGTGCCCGCTTCCTCTTCTAGTTTGTTTAGTCACTGACTTGATTCCTGTGGGCCGCTCGGCGCTGCCAGCAGGCTCAGCGCGCCACTGCAATGCGGGAGCTCCTCAGCTCCCGGGTAAACAGGTAAACCAAGGGTGGGCTGGGTTTCGTGGGCGTGGGGCTGGGGTCGGAGTTGCAGTCAACTCCCCTGAGACCTGGCAGGGCTCGAAGAGGGCTGGGCTGCAGTCGCGAACTGCAGCGTTTTTGTTCCCTTTCTAGAAACCAGCTGTAACACCGGGTCAGAGCGCATTCAAATGAGCCACTTTGAAGGAGCGGCGCCCAGGCCCCAGGCCCCGCTGTGAAGGCCCCGCGGAGGTCAGGGCCGGGCCGCGTGACCGCCTCCCGCGCTCGCTCGCCAGGCCCTGGGCGGCCCAGGTAAGGACCGGGCGGCCGCGCGTCCTCGTCCTCGGGGCTCGGCGCGTCCCACCTGCCCCGCGACTGCTTGCCGCGACGCGGACAGGTTGCGTGGGACGGGGCGGCCGGGATCCGCGGCGGCTCCTTGCGTCCCGTGGCAGGGCTCCGGCTGGGTCTGTGGCAGGACACAGCCCGAAGGGGGCCGGGCGCGTGTGCCCAGGTGGAGCAGGTGCCGCTTCTGGGGCCCCTCTCCCCGACGTCTGAAGTGGATGTGTCTTTGAGCGAGGAGAGAGAGAGAGAAGGAGAGGTGAGGTCCCCACATCGCTCCATCCAGGCCGATTTTCTTTTTAAATTAAATTTATTTAACCTTCAGCTAAGGTATCTGCGCTCCTAAAACAACAGGAATGTTGCACTGGCCTCTCGCCAGCGGAGTCTCAGCGAGCTGGATAAAATTTCAGTGCAGACTTACGGGAAGTTGCCGGCGTTGGGAGTAAAAATCTGGTTTGGTGAGTTTAAAGGAAGGGAGCAGACAGAGACAACCTCGCTACTGTGCGCGAAAGGCCGGGCCGCGAGGGCGGCGCAGCGCGAGGGAGGAGCAGGAGGCGCGCGGCGCGAGGAGCGCTCGCCCTGCCCGGCGCTCGGCGGAGTGACGGCTCCGAGCCCCACTCGGCTCAGGGAGCAGCCGGGCCGGCAGGGCTGTCCTCCTCGCGGGTCCCCCAGGTTAGGAAAGCCGGAGCCGTCGCTCCCCGGCTTCCCGGGGGCCGGAACGCAGGCCGAGCGATCTGTGGCTTTAAGGGGCGCGGTGGGGAGCTGCTGGACACTCCTTATTTTTGTTTTACATTAAAAAGAGGGCGGCCGCGAAGATGTGGTAGGTTCCTTCTAGCCGTGCGAATTGCTGCTGGGCTGTGAGTGGTCGTCTCTGCGGCGGGCACCGCCACACCCTTAGGGAAAGGTAAGGTGGTCTCCAGTCCTCCTCCTGGCTACTGCCCTCAGTCTTCTGTGTGAGGACCGAGTTTTCAAACAATTTTCTCTCCCTTTTTCTTGGCGCTTTAAGCCCTTATCTCCCTCCTTCCAGCGCCTTTCTTCGGACTCCGATGTAGTTGGTGGAAAGTAAAGGCATTTATAAATATTTTCAAAGCGTCGGCTTTTGGAAAAGCAGATACCATACAACCAGACCCGTCGTGTTTCCCGTAGCTATGTCTTTTTTTCATAAAAGAAACCGGGCTTTTTTTTCACCCTTGAAAACACATTATTGGGCCGCCTGCGGGCACAGGTGACTTTTGCGCCTCCTGAGGAGCTTGGGGACGTGTGTCGAGTGGAGATGTCATTGACTTGTTAACCGAGGCTGAGGGGGGTCTTCCGCAGCAGTTCACCTCCGAAGGTGACACGGGAGGCCTACTTTGTGTTTTTAGTTAAGCATTCAATCTGTAGAAAAGGACAGGGCCTGCTAATTTTGACAGCTCACAAATCTGCAGCCTCTAGGAATTTAAGAAAGCAGAGAAATCTAATGGAAGTAGAATTTTTCAAATAAAGTACTCTTTAAAGTTAGGTAAAAGTGCAGTGACTCCTAGCTACTGTCCCAAGGTTCTAGGGATGTAGCCTCTTTCCTGAGGTTTATCAAAGTGACAGAAAGAGTCCCCAAGGTACTTACTTAGGGGCCATTACTAATTAAACTCAAAGTCAAGCGAGTTTTTTTTTTTTACCCTGGTAGTATTCTAATGACTCACTTCTTTGGCAGGAATATAGATTACAAATGTGTTTTTTAAACTTTTTAAGGCAAAGACAGGAAAGCAGAGGATTAGCAACACAACATGAAGGTGTTGTTGCAGGTTTGGGCACAAAAGGTTGGCAATTAAACAGAGGCGTTTGAGAATTGAAGGTGCAGATTCTAAAAGGTAAAAGGTTGTTGGGCATGGAACACCTAAGCAGGGGAGAGAGTAAGACAGTGCTTGGTGAAGAGTTCGTCTTGCTATGGATTTAAGTAATAATTTGACAGATTAATAATGTGATAGTTGGAGAAAAAAAGGGAAAACCAACCCAGTCTGAAAAGGAAGTGAGAGGAGGGAGGGAAAGAAGAAGATAATTCGGGGTTTTGTATGTTTTGTGTCCTTATCACTGGTCACGTTGTTCTATCTTTTTTGTTTTGTTTTGTTTTTGAGGCAGGGTCTGACTATGTAGCCCAGGCTGGCCTCAGACTCTCAGCAGTCCTCCTCCTTTGGCCTTCCAAGTGCTGAGATCACAGGCATGCACCACCCGCCTGGCTTTTCTGATGTCACACTAGGCTTCATTGACGTTTTAGGACACTGCATCCTGGGAGAACAGGAAATTAGAATTTTCTCAAGTGCCTAACTTCGTGATGAACTTTCAGTATTTATCAAATGAAGAAATAAACTGACAATTAGAAAGACACCTGTCTAGCTCTGCCATTCACCTTTCTTACAAAATGTTTGAGTTTGCATTCCAAATTTTATATGTGTGTATATATATAAAAATTGGGAGGGAGGGCTGTGCTGAGAATGGATCTAGGGTTTTATGCAAGGTAGGCTAATACTTGGTCACTGAGCCATACCCCACTTAACTTCATTTGATCAGGAATGTCTCCCCCCAACCCCTGTACCGGGAATGGAACTCAGGACCTTGTGCTTACCAGCCAGGTGCAGTGATAAATCCCAGGCCCCCAGGAGTTTTTTTTAACATACTCTTCTTTTTTTTTTTTTGGAGACAGGGTCTCACTATGTAGCCCAGGCTGGCCTCAAACTCAAGGTGATCCTCTTGCCTCAGCCTCCCAAGTGCAGGATTATAGGCATGCATCACCTCACCCAGCTGAACATATTCTAAATATGAATCATTCTGAAAATTTCTTATCTTCTTTTTAATTATTGCCTCATCAGAAGTTTGTAGGATTGAGAATTCAGCATCATCACTTTATGTCAATCTCTACAGTTTTAATAGGCTATATATATATATATATATATATTTTTTTTTTTTTTTTTGGTATTGGGGATCTAACTTGGGACGTTTTGCTTGCAAGGCAGGTGGTGGAACCACTGAGCTAAATCCCCGGCCCATATTTTTTAATACTACATCATCTGTATCTGTTTTTGAGATGGGCATCTCACTATGTTACCCAGCCTGGCCTTGAACTTCTGAGCTCAAGCGATCCTCTTCCTCAGCCTCTGAAACATATTTTTGTTTGTAGACAAGGTCTTACTATGTAGTTCAGGCTGGCCTTGAACTCACTTCGTAGCCCAGGCTGGCCTCGAACTCCCCATGACCCTCCTGCCTCAGCCTCCTGAGTGCTGGAATTGTAGGCATGTGCCACCATGGCCAGCTTTGGAACATATTTTTGATTCCCTACTTCACTGCTGTAGATTAAACTTGCAAGTATTATGCTCAGATCAGTTGGTGACACTGAGGATGAAAAAGGTGGAAAACAAGGAAGCTCTGAGTTCCTGGACTCTTGGTCTATGCACTTTCTCTAGGTTTGAGGCCACTTAAGTTCCTTTCCTCACAGTAAACCCTTCTTTCTGGCTTAATAGTGATCATACCTGCTCCAGGCAACGATTTGGGGAAAGGCTAAATAGATGAAATTATTTTCTTATAACATGATTGAATTTGCTTTCCAAATATATCTTTCTTTTTCCTTTTTTCCAGAGCTGAGGGTGGGGGCCAGGCCCATAAGCAGGCTACACCGGAGCTCTACCGCTGAGCCGGAACCCAGTTCCCAGACCCCACTCTTAGATCCAGAGTAGAGCATGTCCCGAATGATTGGGCTTTAACTGCCACAGAAAGATGTCTGCCTGTGTCGGACAGGTTTTCACTCTGCATCTCCAGTCCTGTCCCCCAGCTTTTCAGGAGAGGTCCCATGCTGGTAAGGGGAGGGAGATGTCCTTAAAGTTGGGCCCAGATTCAAGCGAAACCAGGATTCTGTTATTTATCCTAAAGTATTCGTGATCTTGACAAAAAAAATCAAAACTTACTCTGAAGAGGGCTTAAATTGGGGATTCTTAAGACTTATTCAAAGGCTGTTTTGCGCGATGTAGAATTTGTGTACCAAACTTCAGTGAAGTTACAAGGAAGTCATTGAATGCGGCTTGCAGCACTTGTCAGATTGATTCCAAGCTAAAGGGTGGGTTGGACCATTCCAACTCCCAGCTGATGAAGAGATAGATTATTCCTCTCAGCCGCAGTTTCTGTCTTATGAGGATGTGGATTTTCTGGTTGAATATCCTCAGAGGTGTGTGTTTGTCACAGCAGCCACCTGCTCAGAAGAATTGTTTCAGAGAACAATTGGGTACAAATTTGGCAATCCAGAGGTGACTTGGGTGACAAGATAAGAGCCCTCGGACCCTAAGAGCACTGGTGTAGAGATGATAATAAGTCATTGCTCCCAGGCCACCTCAAGTTGTGGCAAACATCTCCTGCTGGAGAGACTCGGGGAAGTGGCACCCTGCCACTTGGTGTGTGTGGTCCTGAGTAGCCCTATCCTAAACCCTCCTGAGCCCCGCTCAGCTTGGTTTCTGGTTAATTCTGTTTCTCAAAATCATGCAGCATCTGTATGGGCCAAGGAGTGGGGGGAGGTGTCTTCCCCTTCTCATCTTTTGCTCCAAAAATGGTTTAGAAAGGAATTTTCCAGTGAAAGTAGAGTGTCTGCAGCAATAAACAGCCAAGAGACAGGTGAATTCTGAATGTGCTAGTGCTGTGAAATTGGCTGGAAAGTTCACCCGGAAGGTTGTGGCACCCTCAAACTACTGAGGTGAGCTGGCAGCCTTGGAGATTTATCTGAGGCCTCCCCATCCTCTTTGTGATTGGTGTGACCTCCTGCGCCATAATAGACACACATTTGAATGACTCCAAGATACCATCTCTTGGTGCAGCCGAAGTAAATGGATTACCGAGGCACAGCCCAGTCACCACACTCCCACCCTCTGCCTTTCCTCTACTTTCTGCAGTGATCTAAAGACATTTGATTTAAAAAATCAGAGCTCAGTTTGTAATTTACATCTAGATTACAGGCATGGTGACACATGCCTATAATCCTAGGACTCTGGAGGCTGAGGCGGAAGGATCTCTGTGAGTTCGAGTTCGAGGCCAAAATGAACTACATAGCAAGATCCTGTCTTCAGTGCCAGGAATTTAGCTCAGTGCTGCCGCCTGCCTCGCAAACGCAAGGTCCTGAGTTCGATCTCCAGTACCAAAAAAAAAATCCTGTCTTCAAAGAAAGTGCCCTGAAAAAAAAAAAAGCGCCCTGTTTTGCTGTGAATGTTCAGGTTTTGTTCATCATAGGAGCTTAGTTTATGTGAAAGTGATCCATGGGTGTGTTTAGGTGCATAAAAAAAGGTAAACTGATGATAGGTTTTTTGGTATCCCATTGGAGGTTTTAGAGTGGGGTCATTTTAGAAATTAAAAGTGCCTCTCCCTTTCTGAGGGCCATTTGGGAGAGATGGCATTGGAAGACAAAGTGCGAGCGAAGCCCTGCAAACCTTTTGTGTTTCAGAAAATTATCTATCTTTTGATCTCCGCAGATACGTGTACTTTATTTGTGAATTGCAGTCCGTGATATTAGTCAAGAAAACAATATCCAGTCTCCTATGCTTTCGATCTTTGTCTTTGGAGATGCTGTATGCTTGTGAGTCTTATGAATGTCAGCTGGCACTGACAGCTTTAACCTCCTGATTGCACTTTGCCTCGGCTCATGGCCAGTTCTGCTCCCATTCCCTGAGCAGTATGAGTGGAAGACCCTTCCCGGAGTGTGTGGGCAATTCACACACAGGTGATCAAGAATTACTATGAGTACCAGTGAGCAGTGTGTGGGCGTCAATGAATACTGGAGATGCAACTGAAAAAGGGACAGGACACTTGTACCTGACCAGGACATGCCCACCTATAAAAATTGTAATAAAAGGTATCTACTTTGAGGCTGGGGGTGTAGCTCAGTGGTGGGGCATGTGCTTAGCATGTGGGAGGCTCTGGGTTCTATTTCCAGCATGCGCACATAAACACACACACACACACACACACACACATATCTACGAGGTCTCACTATGTATGTAGTTCAGGCTGGCCTTAAACTCACTTTGTAGCCAAGGCTGGCCTTGGAACCCTGGTGATCTTTCTGCCTCAGCCTTCTGTGTGCTGGGATAACAGCTGTGTACCACCACACCTGGCCTTGATAAGTATCAACTTTTAGAGCACTGTGACTTGATGCTTTTTATTTATTTATTTTAAAATTTATTTTATTACTATTTTTTTTTCGGTACTGCGGATCGAACTCTGGTTCTTGCATTTGCAGGGCAGGCAACAGAACCACTAAGCCAAATCCTCTTTCTTTCTTTCTTTCTTTCTTTCTTTCTTTCTCTCTCTCTCTCTGTCTCTCTCTCTCTTTCTTTCTTTCTTTTTTGGTACTGGGGATTGAACTCAGGACCTTGCACTTTCGAGGCAGGTGCCAGAACCACTGAGCTAAATCCTGGGCCCTGCTTTTTATATATTTAAGCATTTCATGTTCGAGAAGGAAAAAAGTACTACAGTGCTTAACAAAATGGAGATGATTTTTTCAGGTGTTGTTTCTCTTAGATCAGTTTACTTCCTGTTCTGGAAATGCCTATTTGAGCTTTTCAAGCTCAGGTAAAACATTCATGCGTCTAACAGTAAGGATCTATTTTGGTAATTATAGTAGCACTGTGACTTTTGAAAAAGTGTCTTAAATAATATTTCTTTCTGTTGGTTGTCATTTATTTTAAAAATAATGACATGGTTCTCGGTACACCAAGGCCTTGCCAAGATTAAGCCCATCTTCTCATTTGCCTTCCCAAGACAAAGTTGCCTTTGTGTAACTGCAACTGGGAGGATTTGGTGACACAGAAAGCTCAATGAGGACCTGCACCTTATTATTAACACAGGATTTGATGCTTGTTTTTTTTGTTGTTGTTGTTGTTGTTTAATTCTACTAGCTAATATCTGTGATCTGTTTCCCCATGCAGGTGATCCTAACTATTTCAGACTTGCCCGGGGAAGAATGTGGTGGCTGCTGGTTTACCTTGGGGTTTAGTTATATTACAAAAGGCTGAAGTTGCAGCGTGTTGGTGCAGGGAGCTCAGCTCTGTGGGCCGGTTTGTTCTCAGCGTAATCAGCAAAGGTCACGTGTGGAGAGAGAGAGAAGGGGTTTAGCTAGAACAGCAATCATAGTTTGGAGGAAAACAGTGACTGTTCACATTAAATTCAGAGTCCACAGCAGAGTTGCTAAGAGCAGACAGCCTTGGTTCCATGCCAGCTGTCGCTTGTTTGATGTTGCAGGTAACCCTGTTGCTCAGTGACTCAGTTTCCCCAAGTGTAAAATGCCTACTGTTTTGTTGAGTGTAGTGGTGCATGGTCAGGTATAGTGGTGCATGCCTATAATCCCAGCTCTTGGGAGGCTGAGGCAGGAGGATCACCACAGAGGTCCAGGCCAGCCTGGGCTCCATAGTGAGTTCTAGGCCAACCTGAACTACATAGCAAGAATTTATCTCAAAAAAACAAAAACAAAGTGCCTGCTGCACAGAGTTGTTATAAGAATTAATCTCTTGTATTTGCGGGGGGGTGGGGGGTGGGTTGGGGTTTTTTTCTTATTTTGGTACCAGGGATCAAACTCAGGACCTTTCGCTTGCGAGGCAGGCATCAGCACCACTGAGCGGAATCCCTGGCCCTTCTTGTATATTAAGAGTTTAGAACAGTGTAGCCAGGTGTGGTGGCACACACCTGTAATCCCAGCATTCTGGGAGGCTGAGGCAAGGGGGTCACGATTTTGAGCCCAGTGTGGGCAAGAGAGATTTGTCAAAAATAAAAATAAAGAAGGGCTAGAGGTATAGCTTATGCAAAGGCCCTGGGTTCAATCCCCAGTACCTCAAAAGGAAAAAAAAAAAAGTAAGTTTATTTATTTATTTTTAAAATTTTTTTGGTTTTTTGAGCAAGGTCTCACAATGTAGCCCAGGCTGGCCTCGAACTCTGCCGGTCCTCCTGCCTCAGTCTCCTAAGTGCTGGGATTACAAGTGTGTACTACCATGCTTGGTGGGGGAAAAGAAGTTTAGAATTATGCACCATGTAGTCTAAAAGACCTGGTAAAGTCAGCATGATGCATGACGTGTTTGAATGCACTTCAGTGTTTAAGTTATTTTTATAACTTGATTTTATTATTGTAGTGCTGGGGATCGAAGCCAGGGCCTTGTGCCTGGTAGGCAAGGGCTTTACCACTGAGGTACACCCCTACTCCCCCAGTGTTTTGATTCTTATCTTACTACTTTCCTCTGGGAAAGAATTTTCTTGTGTGAGTTCTTCTGCTGGTTGGAATCCAGCTTTCTGTTCCCTTTTTTTGGTACTGGGAATCGAACTTAGGACCTTACACTTGCCAGGCAGGCGCAGTGCCACTGAGCTAAATCCCTGGGCCCCCAGGTTTCTCTTCCTACTATCACCCATTGGCTTTGGCAGACCCTATTTTGTGAAGTTCCTTTTGGTTTTTGCATCTTAGTTGTGCTGCTCACAGAGAAAGGGTTATTCAGAATCATCAAGATGGGAAATGATGCTGTTTTATCTCTTAAGGGAGAGGCTGCCACTGTCCTGCTGAAAGTGGAGCACAGATTCTGGAGATGGCGAAGGTAAAACAGAAGTTTCTGGTATTTAAGAATGTAGCCTGGAGAAAAAAGAAAAAAAAAAAGAATGTAGCCTGGTGTGGTGGCTCACTATATAGGGACACCCTGTCTTGAAAAAAAAAGATAAAAAACAAACACCAAAAAAACCCCCAAAACAAAAACAAACAAAAGAATGTAATACATTAGCTGGGCATGGTGATGCAGGCCTGTAATCTCAGGACTCTGGAGGCTGAGGCAAGAGGATCTCAATTTTGGGTAATTTAGCAATTGAGAAAGACCCTGTCTCAAAATAAAATAAATAAATGAGCTGGGGATATGGCTCACTGTGAAGGTCCTGGGTTCAATTTGCAATACCACCAAAAGAAAGAATATAATACATCAAACTTAAGTAGTTCTTATTGGGACTTTATTGGTTAGTATTAACTAGTCATGTCATCGCATATAGTATGAGACTTTCTCAGAGCTGCTCCGTGCCTTATCTCTGCACTTACGGTATTTTATATCACTGCTTACTTTTGCACGTATGCTATTTTTCCTAGAGCATGGAGATTCAATTCCTTAGAGGCAATATTTATTTCTGAGTAATACACACATCCCTCAGATATGAGGTTTATCCTGAGTGGCTCAGTAAATAAGAGGCTCTTTGCTAAATACATTATCACCTAAAACGACTACATTTTTGTATTGCATGGATATGCATCATACATCATGTGAGTGTATATGACTTCATCTATTTTTCCACAAGCATTTTACTAAAATTCACTGGGTGGAGGAAGGAAGCAGGATGGCCCCATAGTGACCTCAGGCAGGAATGAGCCAGTCCTCTGAAAACATGGGAGGTGGGATAGGGGCATGGGAGGGGGACAACTGTCATAGTGCTCAGGTGCCCATCACTGATTGTGTGGCAGTTTCTACCTCTTCTGCTCTTTACCGAGTCACATTTGCTGAGGTTTTTCTTTTCCATGTGTTGCAAGGGCCTCGTCGTGCATGCTAGGCAGCTGCCTTACTCAGCATTGAAAGGCTTGGGAAAAATGCATCATTATTTTGTTTTTTGAGACAGGATGTTGCTATACATGAACTCACTATGTAGCCCAGGCTGGCCTCCAACTCCTGACAATCTTCTTGCCCTGGCCTCCCAGAGTGCTGGCATTATAGACATGCGCAATCATGCCTGGGTTCTCCCTGACTTGAACACCCTTCTTTTATTGGTGTATCAATGCAACTTAAGAGGTAGTGTCTGCCACGGAGTAGGCACTTCATAAATACTTACTGATCGAATGAGTCGAACATCCAGGCTGTTACACAGCACAAGTACAGTTTGACTGCAGCATCAGTGTGTGCTTCACTGAAAATGCATCTTTGGGTACATCTTTGGGTGAATATGGGGTTTCTCCAGCCCTTCTGGTTGTGCTCCCTTCGGTCTCCCTACTGTATTTTCTGTGCCACACAAGCCCTAGCTGGAGGCCAGTGAGTAAGGAAGGAAGGAGGTAAGGAGCAGGCAGGGCAGGGGTGCAGATGTTGCAATTACTTCCTCATTTCCAAATCACAGCTCTGTCTTTGGCAATCTTTTTGTGATTTCCATCTCAACGTGGGGCCCTCTGCTGTGAACCAGCCCTGTGAATTGCATGCCCTGCAGATGATTACACTTGACTAACTCGTGTTACCGTACTGTTTATAATTTTTTCTATTATAGTTCAATTATAATTAATGATTCTTTTGAAAGTTACTGTCGTCACGTACTTTTCCACTATCTCTTTTGACCTCTGAGGTTTTGCCAAATGCCATCTGCTGCTGTGGGATGACATCTAGGTTTAGATTTTTCTTGACTACGGAGCTCCGTTAGGTATTTTGCCTTGACCAGACATGAAAAAGAAGTGCCAGTATCTGAGGTTTTTGAGTTTTTTTGTTTCTGGTACTAGGGGATGAACACAGGGCCTTTACACTGAGACACATCCCCAGCCCTTTTATATCTTTTGAGTCAGGGTCTTGGCAGGTGGCTCGGGTAGGATTCAAACTTGTAATTTTCCTGTCTTAACCTCCCTGAGCTCTGGGATTACAGGTGTGCACCATCAAGCCGGGCTATCTGAGTCTTCATTTCCCTGGAACCTTGTTGTAAGACCTTGGACTTGCCTTTCTCTAAGTGGCTAAATGCTTCTTGCTGGCCCTGGCCTCATCTTTCCTTTGGACAAACCCCTGGCTCTGGTAAATTGCTTTTTTCTACAGCTCCCTCTGTGCTTCCGCCTGCCTTACTTCTGCCGATCGCTCACTGAAAAGAGCTTTTCAGTCAGTCACTGGAATCCTGTGGCTGTTGTCTGGGAACCCTAGGACTATCCTGAAGGTAGTATGGGCTCCAGGAGGGTGCTCTGCAATTAAACAAGTCAGGCACCATGGTGCACTGAGAGAGGCTGAGGCAGATCACAAGTTTGAGTCCCACCTGGGCAACTGAGTGAGACTCTGTCTCAAAATAAAAAATAAAAAGGGCTGGGGATGTAGCTCAGCAGTAGAGCACCCCTGGGTTGGATCCCCAGTACTTCAAACAAACGAGAAAAGAAGCAAGATATATAAATCCTCCTGATGGAAGGTGAAGACCCTGGATTTAATCATTTCACACTGTTTTTGTTTTTTTCCCCCTGTGGTGCTGGAAATTAAATTCAGGGCCTCTGCATGCTAAACAAGGGCTCTACCACCAAGCTACATCCACAGCCCCATTCCTGACTATTATTGATCATGGTTTGTGGCTGATTTCAAATTATTTTATTTTAAAAGTTAATTTGGAAGCCGGGCACAGTGGGGCACACCTGTAATCCCAGCATTCGGGAGGCTGAGGCGGGAGGATTGTTGTGAATTCAAGCTCAGCCTGGGCTACACAGTGAGACCCTGTCTCAAAACACAAAACGAAAAGTGAATTTGGAAGCCACCATCACAGTTCATAGAAACTGGACAATTTGTTTAGGAGTATAAAAAAACATGAAGTTTGGGGCCGGGGATTTAGCTCAGTGGTTTCACCATCTGCTGCGCAAGCGCAGGGACCCAAGTTTGATCCCCAGTAACAAAAAACCAAAACCAAAAAACATGAAGTTTAACTCAGCCTGTATGCGTTGTATGTACAAGGTCCTGAGTTCAGTTCCTGCACCAAAACAACAAAACTCATGAAATAACCTAGGAAACAAAAGCTAACATTTCTAATTCTTGCTGCCAGTCATTTTATTATCATATATACTGAATGGAACATTAGAAATGAATAGCATACAAATGTTAAATTAGGCCCATATTTAACAATTTTCTATGCAGAGGGTGCCAGTGGTAATTATTTACCAACAAATGGGAACAGTAAATATGAATTAAACTAGTTTAAACTATATACATCAAAGCTGGGAGCAGTGGCAGTAGTAGCAAATGCATACCTGTAATCCTAACACTCAGGAGGATGAGGCAGGAGGATCTCAAATTCAAGATCAGCCTTGCTACATGGCGAGTTCAAGGCTGGTCTGGACTACATAAGTGAGACCCTGTCTCAAACAAACAACAAAAAACCCTACACAAACAAAAACTGAATACATTTTGCAAGGGCCTATTTTTCTTCGGTAGACACCACTTCGGCTTTCTTTTGGAACTATGTGACAGACTAAATAGGCTGAGGTGAACAGTTTTCTTCCAGTAAGGGGCTGTCTTAGGCGGTGGAGCTGGGGATTAAGTGTTCTGGAAGAATCAATAGGACTGGAAGAGGCGGAGCCATCTTACCTGGGAGGTCAGACAAGGGTTCCCCAGGGAGTCACGGCGAGGGGGGGGTTGCGTGTCCTCGCTGGATGGGGTAGCATTTGTGAAAGTCCTAAGCCTGGAAGAGCTTGGTTTGTTGAGGGACTTAACGAAGGCTTATGTTGCTGCTGTGCAAAGAGAGGTTTGCGAGGTAGGGTTTGGGGTTACCAGGACCCCAAGCACGCAGGCCCCTCAGGACCACGGGGAAGAGCTTGCAGTTTGTTCCACCAGGCCAGCAGAAGGCCCCGGTGGATTTCCTCGTTAGTGGCATCTGATGCTGAGCCGAGGAGGCCGGATTGCAGAGCAGCTGTGCAGCAGGCTGGGGGGAAGGGGGAGTTGTAGATCGGAAGATGGGATTGCTCTGCGCCTCTGCCCACCTCTCCCACCGCCTCGCAGGCATGGCAGGCGTTTCCCAAAGACCTGCAGAAACAGCGGGATTTGGTGGTGTCCAGATGTTGTGGAAGGAGGGGCCTGGGATCCTGGCCTGGGTTACTGGGGGAGAACAATTTCGAGGGGGCAGAGGGGAATAAGAGTTTGGTTGGGGGCGTGGTTACTGAGCCTGTCAAGCACCCTAAGGAGCTGTCACACATGGCCCTTTTTTTTTTAAATAATTTTTTTTTGGCTTAAATTCTTTTATTGGTACTTTTTAGATATACAATACGTTTACATTTATCATTGAGTGCTTGTACCTATGTCCCTTTTTTTGTTGTCCTAGTACCGGGGATCAAACTTAGGACCTTTCACTGCCAGGCAGGCGTGGTGCCACTGAGCTAAATCCCCAGTCTGCACATGTCCCTTTTGTACACAGTGACACTGACATGGGCAGACGACATCACTAGCAGAGACATCCTGCTGGGCAGCTGTTTAGCCTTTCAGTATTCCCTTCCCACTCAGCCTGACTTGCAGATACAGAATGTATGTCATGATGAGCCCTCAGAGCCTGCTGCTGTCTCAGTCTGTTTTCTGTTGCTGCAACAAAATACCTGACGCCAGGTCACTGCATGAAATAGAAGTGTCCTGGGCTTGTGGCTCTGGACACAGGGAAGTCTGAGAGCCTGGGCCTTGACACAGGCATCATGTGGGGAGACAGCAAGCATGCAAGCAGGGTCGCTTCCTCTTTTGATAAAGCTGCTGTTGCCACCATGGGGTCCTGTCCCTCATGACCTCACCCAACCCTAACTAGGGTACTTCCCAGACAACATCACCACATGAGTGGAGGAGTCAGTTTCCAGCACATATTTTGGGGATGAATCCAAACCGTAGCAGCCGTGTAAGGAAACTGATGCGGGGAGTTAAAGGAGGGAAGGTTTACAAAACACCTGCAGAGGGGTATGGCCTAGTGGTAGAATGCTTGCCTAGCTTGAGTTTGATCCCCAGCACCACAAAACTTAAGTGTAGTTTTAGTAACACCTATCTACTAAAATTTTAATATTTAAATTATTGATTTAATATGTAATTTATGATGACAAATATGTTTAGTTACATAGTAACTCCTTAAACATTTTTATATTAGTGATATTTAATATATTAAATATACTTATTTAAGATATTTAGTGTGTATGTATTTTTTTAGAGGGGAGGAGGTTTGAGATAGTCTTGCTATGTAGTTCAGGCTGGTTTTGAACTCACTATGTAGCCCAGGCTGGCCTCAAACTTGTGGCAATCCTCTGCCTCAGTCTCTTGGGTGCTGGGATTATAGGCGTGAACCACCACTCCTGGCTTTTATATTTTGTATCTTATTTTATGCGTATTCAATATAGTTTCCTAATTTACAGTATTAAATAATATGTAACAAATAGTGAAAATCATTGCATGAACAAAGAAATTCATCCAACATTATGAAAGATAAAAGAAAATGCTATGGAACAAAACTGAGTTACAACCACTGGGAGGCATGCAAATTTGTACTTAAATTTTGACATCTTACATGTGGACCCATTTGGAACATGCAAATATATTTCTTGTCCCTTCCATATCCAACCTTTCTAACAAAGGGTCTATGACCTTCTGTGGACTCTTTGGGTGGAAACTGAGTTAGAAAGACACACCTCACACTATGTTGTCTAATGTGTGTCTCTAGCAAGCCCAATATTTCAGCTTCTAGAACCCAGGACAAGTGTTGGGATTCGAGAGCAAGCAAGGTACAGGGCTTTTGGAGCTTGGAGCAGTGAAAGGATAACTTTATTTTTAGACCAAAATCCCTTTCCTCCACCAGTGGTTATTTAAAAAAGAGCAAGTTCATAGGAATAAAATGCTGTATTTTGATCTGAAGCAATAGAAAACTTCTGTCCTGAAAAGGGATATTTAAGATGCCATCAATTGTTAGGGTTGGGTGGAGGCAGGAGAAGTTATAATGAATAACGTTTTGCAATCAGAGCATAGAAACTGTGAACGGCTACAGCTTCTTATTTTGGCATGGGGCCCATGAAAGTAGGGTTAAATTTATTATTGCTTAATTGGGCCAAATGGCATGGTTTTTTGGTTTTTACACAAGATGTGTTAGTTTCCAAAAGGCTATGGAGCTCCCAACACTTTCACATTCATTTAAATATCATTTTTGACACTTTTAAGAAGAAAGGACTTTGAGAAGAGCCGAAATAATGTGTACCTTCAACAATCACACAAAGGAGCAATGGTGGGCAGCTGTTTGGAGCAAAGTATTTGAATGAAAGTTAACAAGAGGAAATAGTAGTGGCTAACATTTATTGAGCACCTGCTGTATGCCAGGCGTTACCTTCTGTAATCCCCACCTCTCCTAAGTAGGTCCTACTTTTTATCCTCCTCTGAGGTGTGGAATGAGGCCCTGGTGCGTTTGTGTAATTTGCCCACAGACTTCAAGCTCCTTTAAGGCTTCCCAGATGAGGCCAGGTTTGGAAAAATGTTCCAGGCCTCAGTCTTCTTTCCAAGATCTGCCATGTTTTGTTTTGTTTTGTTTAATCACAACTGACCCTAGATATGGCACTCCTCGGATTCTAAGAATGTTTCCTCAGGAGCTGTTTCTATCACTGGAATACTCCTGGAGTTTTGTTATATGAAATGTGATTTTAAAAAGATACGGTGAATACTTAAATTTAAAAGAATTTATTACAGTAAAAGACATTGCCATTAATCCCCCTCAGTGTACTCCTCCTTGCTTCAAACACGCTTATCCCATCATTCTTGCCACTCTCCGAAGCCGTTCTGGAAGTACTCCTTCGAGAGGGTCTTTAGTTGCACCGTCATGGCTGCCTTGATGTCCAGAAAAGTCATTTTGACTGTGGGGAAGAGCCAGAAGTCTCATAGTGCCAGATTCAGTGAATAAGGTGGATGAGGACACACTGTAATGTTTTTATTTGACAGACATTGCCATAATTAGGGCCGGGGATTTAGCTCAGTGGCACCAAGTCTCCCTTGGAAGCCCAAGGTCCTGAGTTTGATCCCTAGGACCTGGGAGGATTGCCATAAACATTTGCTCAGTAAGGGATGATTATAAAATATAGTGAATATTTAAATTAAAAAATTCATTGCAGTAAAAGACACACTGCCATTAATCCTACTCAGACTGTTGCTTGCTTTGGACACACACAGGTACCCATCTTGTTCTTGACAATGTGCCTTTTACTGTAATTTTTTTTTCTTTTAATTTAAGCATTCACTTTTTTTTAAAATCTCCCCTTGTATATACTTGTTTTTTTCCCCTTTGCAGGCATGCATGTTGATATTTATAAATTTCTGACAGAGTTGGGCTTTGGGAAAGGTCATTAGTAGGATCGTTTCAGACCTAAAAATGCCTGACGTTCAGGTTTGGTAGAGCAACGTTGTTCCGTGCTTTATCAAATCTGCATCTTGACTTCATTTAAAATGACAGGTGCTTGTTCAGTGCTTCCGACTCCTTGGAGAGGGTCTGTGTCGAGCGAGTGTGTGCTGAGACGTAGCTGGGAAAACAGCAGACACACAAGGATGCCAGAAATGAACTCCATGTCCTAGTCTGACATTTTCCTTTGAAGAAACATTTTGGTCAATATTTGATGTCCTGTAGATTTGGGACAGAGAGATAAATGGGTTTGCAGTTGTTCTTTGCTGAGGGAAGCTGTTTACCTAGTTTCTGTAAGAAATTAATTACAGCCAGAAACTTAAGGGGGGCAGATCTCCAGGAGAGGAGGAGGAGCCCCTGAAAATTGATATGGGCTCGTGTCTGACTTCTGTAGTAGAAATGAAATGCATCTGCATGAGCTCTTATTTTTTTCTTTCTTGTGTATAAAATGTCTCCAGATCTGATAAAGGGGAAAATGATGTGTACTGAAATGCTGAGAAATTCTCTCAGGACCTTTCTCGCCATGCCACATCTGTTAAGGTCACTAGCTCTATGGATGGCCCTTTGGTTCAGATGGGAAAGCTGCCCATGCTTGCTCTGCCCCCAGCAGTCTTCGGGGAGGACGTCCTGGCCACTGTCCTCCATGAGTTTCTAGTTATATCCCCAGTTGTCAGGTGTGGACCCTGGATGCCGTTCCCTCTCCACACCCCACACTGTGGAGCTGTGATCATGAATTCGCTCAGGCCCTGGTAACTTCTTGCTAAAGCAGTCCTCGATTTTCTTCCTTCTCCAGCTAACTTTGGATGCTTGAGGCTACCTTAACTGCACTCTGACTCTCGATCTTCCACGCTTTTGACATTTTGAAGATTTTGAACATTGAACCCTATTCAGTTTTAACATTTGAACCCTGTTCTGTCTCACCTTTATCCTTCTGGTCTGAAGAGGTGGAGCTTTTGTGTAAAAGGAGGGCATCCAGTGCTTGATTGTTTTAGTTGCTCCCCTCCTGTTATCACTGATGTGATAGATTGTCCCAGTTAATCCAAGTGCTCTGTGGTTTAACCCATGTCTTTTTGTTTGCTTGCTTTCTTTGTGCTACTGGAGATTGAACCTGGGGCCTTAGCACTGAGCAAGCTTTTTCCCAGCCCTTGTTTTACTTTTTTTTTTTTTCCCCAGCCCCGTTTTACTTTTTATTTTGAGACAGTCACTAAGTTCCCCAGCCTGGGCCATCCTCTTGTCTCAGCCTCTCAAGTGCCACACCCAGCTGTCGGTCCCATTTTACGGAACTGGACACCGAAAGTCCTTGAACAAATGTGGGCAGTTCACCCAGAGTCCCAGATTAGGGGCGACTCTGAGCGGTGCACTCACCAGGCTGTACCTCTCCTGGTGGTGCCACCTTGGGGCTGCTGCTGCTCTGGCCTCCCGACATGTGTGCCCCTGAGCGCGGCTTCAGTGCCAGCCCAGTAGTCACGGGCTGCATGATGACATTTTGGTCAATGCCTGATCACCTGCAGGGCTGTGGCCCCATAACAGTGGTGCACGCCTGTAATCCCAGCACTCTGGGAGGCTGAGGCTGGAGAATCATGAGTTTGAGCCTAACCTGGGCAATTTAGCAACTTAGCGAGACCTTGTCACAAAATAAAAAGGGCTGGGGATGTAGCTAGGTGCAAAGGTGCGTCACACCGTGCACATGCATGCACACACGCACACGCAGGATTATATCACCAGTGATGATGCCGTCCGCTCACTAGTTTGTGTCAGTGCACTCTGGGGGCCACACGATGACAGCAATGCCAATGACAAGATTCTCAGAAGATGTCCTTGTCATTACGTGATGCAGTCAACTCCGCTGGCACATGGTGAGGAACGGCCAAGTGACTCCTGGCTGCCACCAGGGAGCCATGATGGGCGGGACGGTCTTCCCACCCTCAGCCTGTTCACCTTTGGTGGGGGCAGCCGACGGGGCCCGGGTCAGGAACAGGGAGCCCAGAGAGGGCAGTCAGGGAAGAGAGGCTTCTTTTAGCTGGAATGGTTTTTGACCTCCAAATAATGTATGTATCGACACATTCACCATTTTAAATTATACAATTCATTAGTTCTTAGTGTATTCACAAACTCGTGCAATCATCCCTACGGTCTAATTCCCGAACATTTTCATTGCCCCAAAAGGAGGCCTGTGCCAATTAAGCAGTCACTCCCCATTTCTCTCTCTCCACCCCCTGGCAGCCGCTGATCCACCTGATGGCTGCGTGGATTTGCTATTCTGAGCATTTCAATAGAAAGCATCATGTCATGGTCGCCTTTCATGTATGGCTTCCACTCAGCAAGATGTTTTATTTTCTTTCTTTTTTTTGCAATAATGGAAATCAAATAAAGGGCCTTTGCACTGAGCTACATCCCCAGCTCTTTTTTAATTTTGAGAAAGGCTCTTGCTGAATCACTAAGTTGCCCCTGCTGAGCTTCAGCATGTTTTCAAGATTCATCCATGATATTGCATGTCTCATACTTCATTCTTTTTGATGGCTGAATAATATTCCATTGTGTGGCTGTACCACATTTTGTTGATCCATTCATCAGTCAATGGGGTTTTGGCTTCTGCTGGATTTCAAATAACAGAATTTTGCAAAGCATAGATGGGAGGGTACAATTGAAGGTGGATAACAATTATTTTAAGTAAGGTAAATAGGTAGATCAGTACTTTCTGAACACCAGGCACACTGAAAGCCCCTTACAATATTAACTTTTTATTTTCAGTATGGGGGTTCGAACTCAGGACCTTGTGCTTGCAAGGCAGGTGCGGCATCACTGAGCTAAATCCCCGACCCACAATATTAACCTTTTGAGTCTCACCACATCCTGATGAGGTGACCCACGAGCCAGAGAAGGAAAGCGGTTGCCAGGTTACAGTAGTAATTGGGCAGCTGGTGTCTGATTCCAGAGTTCGTCACAGCCACAGTGATGCCACCGAGGCCGGCTGTGGGTGAGCGAGCCCATGGGGTTAAAGAGCAAAGGGGTCCAGGAGAGAATGACATAGGAGCAGAGGCCAGGTGTTCCCAGCTCTCAGCAGCTGTCCTTGCAGAACATGAGTCTGACTGGGTCATTCTGCTGTGTAACAACTGCCACTGGTTTCCTGCTTTTCTACACACATTCCTAATATCAACAAATCCCTCCTACCATTACGGTTTTCCTAACACCCACATATCACCTGGATTGTTACTTTGCTAATATTTTTCTTTAAATCAACTCATTTGTGTTTTACCTAAATACATTTATTTAAGGAGTTATTTAAACTGGCTGCCATGATGTGCATCTGTCTCAGGAGGATCAACAAGCTGGAATCTGTGGCCAGCCTGGGCATTGTAGTGAGACCCTGTCTCAAAAACAATGAAAAGATTCATTTAAGAGCCAGGTGTGGTGGCACAAGCTTGTAAGCCCAGCACTTCAGAGGCTGAGGAGGGAGGGTCACCAAGCATTGGAGGCCAGCCTGGACTACATACTGAGTTCAAGGACAGCCTGCACTACATAATGATACCCTGTCTCAAAACAAAGCAAAATAAAAACATAAAACCAAAAAAGAAAAAACAAAACCTCATTTAAAGTGGAGCTTTAGGGCTGGGATTTAGCCCAGTGGTACCATGCCTGCCTCACAAGCGCAAGGTCCTGAGTTCGATCTTCGGTACAGCAAAAGAAAAAAAAAAAAAGTAAAGTGGAATTTTATCTCATTATCTTCCATGGAAGACCAGTATTTTTCTTTTCTGTATGCGTGTTGTTTTCTTTTTGGACTCTGCTAGGTTTATTTACTTATTTATTTTTGAAGCAAAACATATATTGGTACATTTTAGATATGCATAATAACATTCATCATAGGGAATTTGTACTTGCACATGATATATCTTGTTCTTTTTTTCCCATTCCCCTCCCCTCCCTTCAATCTCTCTTCCCCTCCTTATTTACAAAGGCTTTGTTTCCATTTTTCCTACTTCTTTTTTTTTCCTTGTCCTTTCTTTCCACCACCCCCGCCCTCCTCATTTGAATATTTTCTTCCTGTTTCTCAATATCTATTATACATTTTGGTCCTTATTTCTACTTTCCGTTTCTCACACCAGAGAAATGGTATTTAAGCAGTATTCGAACACATGTGTCTGATTTATCTCACTTGAAAGTATGGTCTCAGGGTATATCCATTAGCTAGACATGACTCAAACTTATCCTTCTTTATGGCAGAGTAGTACTCCATTGTATAAAAAACAACATCTTTCTCCATTTGTCAGTTGATGGACATTTGGGTTGTTTCTAAGATTTAGCTATTACAAACTGTGCCTCTATAAACATGGTTGTGCAAATATCACTGTGGTATGATGCTTTTAATTCTTTAGGGAGATACCATGGAAGGTAATAGCTGGGTTGAATAAAGCATCTAGTTTTAGTTATTTGAGGTATCTCCACACTGATTTCCACAGTGGTTGCACCAGTCTACACTCCCACCAGCAGTGCAGAAGGGTTCCTTTTTCTTCACAGTCCCTCCAGCATTTGTTATTGGTTGATTTCTTGATAATAGCTGTTCTTTCTGGAGTGAGGTGGAATCTCAGAGTTGTTTTAATTTGCATCTCTCAACCAATGATGTTGAACATTTTTTCATATGTTTGTTTCTACTTCTTCATCTGAGAAATGTCTGTTCATTTTGTATGCCCAGTTTTGGATTGAGTCTTTAAATTTGGGGGGGGTCTGATTTTTTTGAGTTCTTTGTATATTTTAGATATAATTCTTTTGTCTGAGGAACAGCTGGAAGAATTTTTTTTCCCACAGTGCAGGTTGTCTCTTCACTCTGTTGGTGGTTTCTCTTGCTATGCAAAAGCTTTTTAATATGATGAGATCCCAGTTGTTGATTCTTTGTGATATTTCTCATGCAACTGGGGTTTTGTTCATAAAGTCTTTGCCTAAACCAATATCTTCAACTGTTCCACCTATTGTCTTCCCGCAGATTTAGTATTTCTGTTTTAATATTTAGGTCTTTGATCCACTTTTATTTTAGTTTAGTGCATGGTGAAAGAAATGAGTCTAATTATAATCTTCAGCATGTGGAAAGCTAGTTTGCCAGCACCATTTATTAAAGAGGCTATCTTTCTTCCAGTGAAGGTGTTTGGCTCCTTTGTCAAAGATAAGGTGGTCGAGGGTCGGGAATTTAGCTCAGTAGTTCCAGCATCTGCCTTGCAAGTGCAAGGTCCTGAGTTCTAGCCCCAGTACCACACACACACACAAAAAATATAAGGTGATTGAGTGTGTCTAGAGTTGTTGCTGCATATTCTAATCTGTTCCATTGATCCTTGGGTCTTTTTTTTTTTTTTTGACAGTACCCTGCTGTTTTTATCAGAGTAGCTTTGTAGTATAATTTCAAATCAGGGATTGTGATGCCCCCTGCCTTGCCTTTGTTGCCCAGCATTGCTTTTGCTATTTTAGGTCTCTTTTGCTTCCAAATGAATTTTAGAATTGTTTTCTCTAATTCTGTGAGATATGCTGTTGGTATTTTGATTGGGATTGTGTTAAATCTGCATAACAATTTTGGAAGTGTGGCCATTTTCACTAGTTTGATTCTTCCTACCCAAAAACAAAGGATATCTTTCCATTATCTTATATCCTCTTTGATCTCCTTTTTCAGAGCACCATAGTTTTCCATGTAAAGTTCTTTTACTTCCTTCATTAGATTGGTTCCTAAGTATTTCATTTTTTGGATGCCTTTGTGAAAGATTTGATTTCCCTAATTTCTCTTTCAGTGAGTTTGTTATTTGTGTACAAGAACACTATTGATTTTTGAGTGTAGACTTTGTATCCAGCTATGCTACTGAATTTGGTTATTAAATCTAGAAGTCTTTTGGTGGAGCTTTGGGGTCTTTTATGTATAGTATCATGTCATCCTCAAATAATGATAATTTAATTTCTTCCTTTCCTGTCTTTATTCCTTTTCTTTCTCTTGTCTAATCGCTCTGGTTAATGTTTCCAGAACTATATTAAATAACAGTGGTGACAGTGGACATTTTTGTCTTGTTTCTGATTTTAGAGTGAAAGCCTTCAGGTTTTGTCCATTCAGTATGACGTTGGCTGTTGGTTGGTCATAGATGGCTTTTATCAGATTGAGGTAAAGATCATCTATACCAATTTTCTGTAGGATTTTTATCAGGAATGGGTGTTAGACTTTGTCAAATGCTTTTTCTGTATCTATTGAGATGATCATGATTTTTGGCCTCGGCTCTATTAATATAGTGTATTACATTTACTGATTTGCATATGTTGAACCATCCCTGCATCCCTGGGATGAATCCTACCTGGTCATGGTGTATAATCTTCTTGATGATCTTCTGCATTCTATTTGCCAGTACCTTATTGAGGATTTTTGCATCTCCGTTCATTAGGGAGATTGGCCTGTAGTTCTGATTTCTTGGTTGGATCCTTCTCTGGTTTTGGGATCAAGGTAATCCTTGCTTCCAGGAATGAATTTGGGAATATTGCTTCCCTTTCAATTTCACTGAAGAGTTTGAGAAGCAGCAGCATTAGGTCTTCTCTAAATTTCTTGTAGAATTCAGCAGTGAATCCACCAGGGCCTGCGCTTTTCTTTGTTGATTGGTTTTTAATTACATCTTCAATTTCGTTCACTATTATTGGTTTATTTAGAATGTTTATATCTTCTTGATTCAGTTTTGGTAATTCACATATATCCAGGAATCTGTCCATTTTTTTGTGTGTGTTTTCCATCATATTAGAATACAGGTTCTCCAAGTAGGTATTGATGATCTTCTGGATTTTTGCAGGATCTGTTGTGATTTCATCTTTTTCATTCCTAATTACATGGATTTGAGTCTTTCATTTTTTTGATAATGTTAGCTAAGGGTTTGTCAATTTCTTTTAATCTTTCAAAGAGCCAGCTCTTTGATTCATTGATTCTTTCTTTTCTTAGACCCCATTGAATTAATGTCTGATCTGATCTTTATAATTTCCTCCCTCATACAACTTTCTTTTTGTTGTTGTTTTGAGACAGGGTTTCGCTATGCAGTTCAGGATGGGCTAAACTCACTATTTAGCTCAGATTGGCCTTGAACTCACAATGATCCTCCTCCCTGAGCTTCCCAAATGCTGGGATTACAGACGTGTACCACCTTGCCTCGTGCCTTGTAGCAGTTTTGGGCTTGACTTGCTCATGTTTTTCTAGAAGTTTGGGATCCATGTTGATTAATCTCAACAGCCAGCTGTAAATTTATGGCAGAGTACTGGATAATCCCAGCAATCCTGCACCTTCACTTCCACTGAAGTTCAGGCTGGTTTCTGGCTGTGAGTCTGGAACCTGATTTGTTCAGCCTGCAGCACACTCCATGTGTCTCCTGCTGGCTTGAACTTGACATCTTGACCTTCTGCCAACTTGAACTTGGTTCTGCTTCACCCTGATGGAGGCAGCCTGTAGCTGCTCTGAGTTCTGAGCTCCTTTGGCCTCTCTCCAAGATGACTACCAGCCAATCATCTTTCCTGGGGGACATCTGAACCTGAGTAACTCATCAGTCCACTGCATCCACTGCTCTGTTCCACCGGTGCATTTCTCCATCAAGGTCTCTGGCATCCCCAGTAGTCACCTTTCACCTGCAGGTTTGAGCTGCCCTTCCCAGGCAGTAAGCCAGGGCTCAGGGAGAAAGCGCTGCTTGCCACCTCCTTCTTCTTCATTGAAGTCTCCTCACTTTCCTGCATGGGCTTCAATTCTCACTTCAGATCCTTGCCGGGTCCCAGGGACCCACTTCCTTCTTCTCTTCCTCATATTGCTATATCCCAGCTTCTGGACACCAGATCTCAGAGAGGCTGCTTTTCTGCTATTCACCACTCTGCTATCTTCCTGGAAGTCCCGCCTTGGCCTTCTGAGTGAATGCTGGCATTACAGGCATATGCCACCACACTTGACTCTATTTCATCTTTAAAACATCTCTGTGAGGGTTTTTCTCATCCCCATTCTCTAGATGATGAAATTGAGGCCCTGAAAGATAGAATTTGGCCTTAAGCCACCAAACAAGTACGAGACTGCCCTGTAAGCCCTGTTCTTCTCCCCCAGCATAGGGTACCTGGGGTTGGCATTTTTGCTTGGCCTTCTCACCAGTGGGAACCAAGGGTGGCACAGAGTGAGGAAGAGTGGCAAACAGTCCACAGAACAAATCCACAATGGAGGCTTTGTCACTGATTATGTCACGCTGGCATACAAGTGGCAAAGCCTTTTTGGCATGTGGGTTAAATCCATTGTTCTTTTGCTGCTTTTCTCCTTAAATAATTAAGGGTCTTAAGTACAAATTAAATGGCCTCAACTTCACAAAGAGAATGCCATTGACTTTATTAGGTTGTGGTTGCAAAGCTCTTGGGCTGCTTTCCCTTGGCTTTCTGCAGACGCAGCTTTCTGTGAGTGGCCATAGACGGTCCAGCGTGCTCCCAGTTGGGCAGAACACAGGGGCTTTCTGCCCTGGCATCCATCCCGGTTAAGCCTGCATCTCCATGGCTCGAGCTCACCACAATCTTGCAGGCACAGAAACCAAGGGCCCCCCATGAGCCAGGCTCCATGTTCTAGAGCTGGCTATGTAGCTCAGTGGCAGAGCACTTGACTGGCATGCATGAAGCCTTGGGTTACATCCCCAGCACTGGAGAAAAATGTCTATTTTATAGATAGATAAATAGATTCAAAGAAGTTGAGCAATTTTCCTTAAAAATACAGAGTTCATTGTAACAAATCAGATCCAGACCCAGAGGTTTGTTACTCCAAACATGGGGGGTTTGGCTGTTGCGCCTTCTCGCGGCCCAGTTCTGCCCTCAAGTTTCTACAACAATGGGTACATCCTTATTTTCTCCAGGCACTGTGGGCTGTGGCTGGAAACCCTACTGGAAAGTCAGTCTCCTTCCTTCCTTCCTTCCTTCCTCCCTCCCTCCCTCCCTCCCTCCCTCTCTCTCTCTCTCTTTCTTTCTTTCTTTCTATTTTTTTGTACCAGGGATCAAACTCAGGACCTTGCACTTGCCAAGCAAGCGAGGCACCACTGAGCTGCATCCCCAGCCCTGGAAAATTCTTTCTTACCTTTACCTGGAAACTTCTTTCTTCTCACCTGGGTGCCTAGTTCTGCCATCGATAGCACCAGTGTTGATACCACTTAAGATCCCTCTTTGGGGTTAACAGCTACCTCTCCAGAGAGGTAAAGAGTTACATTTGTCTGTGATTTCCCAAACTATCTCATGTCATAACAAGCTGACAGCTCCAGTGGGTTGGCACAAGGTGGGTAGGACAGGGCCAGGCTCAGCTGGGCAGCTCCTGTGCTACATGAACATTGCCTGGGTCTGTTGATGGCATGGAGCTTGTGGCTTGTTGGCCTGAGGGTTCAAGATGGCTTCACTCACATCCCTGGCACCCTGGCAGGGTCAGGCATGAGGTATTGCCATAGGTCCATCCTACTGGGTAGGTGGGCTTGAATTTTAGCAAAGTACTCCAAGGGTGAGTGGTCTGAGAAATAGAATGTCAAAGCTACCAGCATCTTTGGGCCTGAGCTGAGTAGCTGGAACAGTTCACTTCCAGGTCAGAGCCTGCCCAGGTTCAAACAGACAGGATTTAGACCCCACATCTCCATGGGAGGTGTGGCAAAGAATGTGCAGCCATCGTTAATCTGCCACACTAAGGATCAGCCTAAATATTTCCCCATTTTTCTAAGTTAGGGATGAAATAAGTATTTATTGAGTTTGAAAATTCTCTTGCTGAACTTATTATCACTATATTGGAGCATTTGAACTTTAGGGACTTCTTTTGGTAATTATTTTTACCAGTACTAATTATTTGCTGAAGTTTAAGATGATGAATCTATTAGTATCACTCCTATAATGACAGATTTTTGGGGAGGTCCTGTAAATACAAAAGACTGTCTGATGATTCATTTGTAGTTTAAACACATATGTATAGAGGACAGGTGGCTACTATAGAATATTGAATGTAGATATGCTATATCACAGATTTTTAGAATAGGTTAATTTAAGCTGGGCGTGGTGGTGCACACCTATAATCTGAGAATTTGAGAAGTTCAGGCAGGAGGATTGCTATGAGTTTGAGGCCAGCCTGTGCTACACAGTGAGTTGAAGGCCAGCCTGAACTATATAGTGAGACTCTGTCTCAAAAACAAAAGAATAGGTTAATTTATACTCATATCATTTCCAGTTGTTCATTTCTGCAAAGCATTTCTGATGTTTTGAGGTGTTTTTTGTTTTGAGAATGAGTCTCATTATGCAGTTCAGGTTGGCCTGTTACTCTCTATGTAGCCCAGGCCGTTCTCGGAACTGGCTGAGATCCTCCAGTCTAAGCCTCCTAAGTGCTGGGATTACAGAAATTACAGACATGTGTCACCACACCCAGCTGTTTTTCGTCTTCAAAGCAACTTTTAAAATTTCTATTATTTGAGTGGATAATAAACCTCCCTGCCATGCCTTGTTTTCCATTAGAAATTAAGGCAAAATTCAGTGGTTCTTCTCTACCTATGCCAGCAGAAGGAGTTAATTGAAATTGTTTCTAATCTTTTGATCCTTGTCACACTGCCCTGCTATGCAATAATACACTGAGGAATTTTCAGAAAGTCTGTGTTGGGCCCTTCATGTGTTCTGCCTTAAGAATTCTGTTTTGTGAATCTGCTGGTAGTTGGGATGCTGCATTGGCCCAAGCTGCTGCCACATATGTCACTATAAGCAGAAGGCCAGGAGCCCTGGAAAGGCGGTGCAGGTCCCTTTCACCAGTGCCTCGATCCGTGCCGCTTGAGACACCACAGAGACCTTTTCCTGGTGCTTCAGTAGCTGAAGTTAGAGCTTCTTTGCTCCCTGACTATGGTAATAATCGTTCTCATGCCTGGCTTTCCACCTTTACTACATATGATATGTACCCAACTATAACACAAAGGCCTTCATATACATTTTAAAAATATTTTATTTTATTTTAATTTTTTTGTTGGTACTGGGGATTGAACCTTGAGCTTTCACACTGAGTTATATCACCGCCCCTCTTTTTTATTTTTTATTCTGAGATGGTCTTACAAGTCACTAAATTGCCCAGACTGGGCTTGAACTTGCCATCTTCCTGCCTTAGCCTTCCAGAGTGCTGGGATTACCTAGACCTGCACCACACATCTGGCTATATATTTTAAATTTTATTTTTTGACGGTACTGAAGATTGAACCCAGGGCATTTGCACTGATCTATGTCTATAGTCCTCTGTTAATTTTTTTTCTGAGACAGGGTATTGCTAAGTTGGCTGGACTGGAACTTTCTTTTTTTGGTACTGGGATCGAACTCGGGACCTTGTGCTTTCGAGGCAGGCCACCGAACCACTGAGCTAAATCCCCAGCCCATGGACTGAAACTTTGGACTTTTCTGCCTCTGCCTTTTAGAGTGCAGAGATTATAAACGTGAGTCATCACACCTGACACCTTTGTATTCTTTTGTTGTTGTTTGAGACTGGGTCTTCTCTGTGTTGTTTAGGCTGGCTTTAAACTCATTGTGTAGCTCAGACTGGCCTTGAACTCCCAGCGATGCTCCTCCCTCAGCCTCCCAGCCTCCCAAGTGCTAGATTACCGGTGTGCACCAACTCGCCCAGCTTTTATTCTTCTATTTTAACAAGGCCCATGCTGCAGCACAGGGGAGTCAGTACATGGATGGGAGCCCTCCTGGTCTCATCATCAAGCTTTTATATTCTTTTTTTTTTTTGGTACCGGGCACAGAACTAGGATCCTTGCACTTGGGCAGCAGGAGGTGAAAACACTGAGCTAAATCCCTGGCCCCTAAGCTTTTATATTCTTAATAATGGGGAAAATAGGTGAACAATCTTTTGTAATACTTGACATTTATGCGAAATTGACATCTCAGTGTCTACAGGTAAAATTTTATTTGAGCACAGCAAGACTTACTGTCTGTGGCTGCTTCTGCATAACAGCAGATTTGAGTAATTGTAACAGAAACTGTGTCTCAAAAAACCTGTAATAGCCGACCTTTTATAAAGAAGCATTTGCCCACCTCTTGTCCAGCATATGGATGCCGAATACATAGCAGATAATCTGGCGAGAAAGAGTTGTCCAGAGCCTTTGCCAGGAGGAGACTGCAGTGGACAGAGACTTCCTTTGTGAGCCCAGGAAGCTGCCTGTCCGTCCCTCCTGTCTCAGGAGATGAGCAACACTTGGCTGCCCCTCTCTGCCCTCCATCCTGCACCTTATTCCCTGTCTCAGCATCTTTTCTGCTCTCTCTCCCTGCCCTGCAAATCCCATTCATCCTGCACAGAACAGCTCCAAGGACGGTCTCCCCCACTCCCGAGCCTCTGGCTCAGCAGGTGCTCTGTGCTCCTCTGCATTGTCCTTGCCTCGTATGTCCTTTTGCACACAGGAGACTATCCACACCGATGCAGACAGACAGGCAAAGGCCAGCAAAGAGGATCTGGATGGAGAATGACCTTCAAACTTGCATTGTAGAAAGAGGATTATGAGCTGGGTGTGGTGGCGAACGCCTGCAATCCCAGCACTCTGGGAGGCTGAGGCAGGAGGGATCTCAGGTTTGAGCCAAACCAGGGCAGCTGAGCCACTGAGTGAGAACCTGTCTCAAAATAAATGAAAACAGGCTGGGGAGGTAGCTCAATGCAAAGATCCTGGGTTTAATCCTCAGTACTGGAAAAGAAGGAAAGACACAGGAAAAGGGTTAATGAGGATATTTCAACGTCTTTTACAAAAATAGAACCTCTTCCTTGTTTTCTTTAATGAAAGATCTTCCTCTTTCCCAAACCAGAATTAGGAGGATAATTATCCCACCTCCCTGTTTTATCTCCCAGGAAGAGCTGAAGAATGCATTGTGATAAGTGCTGGTGATAGCACAGTATTGAGTTCAATCGGCCCCAAAGCCAAACGGCCCATCTGCCCCTGCCGCTCACTGCTCTGAGACCTTGGTGTTCTGTGAGCAGAGAAGGGGTGGCGGTCACCTGGGTCAGTGCAGCGGCTGCCAACAGAGACAGAATACAGAGGACAGCGACACGATCCTGCTCAGTCTTCAAGTTCAAAGTGCATTTAAATAAATAAAATAAAGCAAGAAAGCATAGAAAATGATAAAAACTATGAGATGGAAAACCATGGTAGAGGAGAATAAAAGGTATAGAAAAAGTGGAAAGGTGGGAAGTGGTATGAGGGACTTCCTGTAGGAGGTGTAAGGTGAAAAAAATTAAGGATTTGGAGCAGGGGAATTTATTTTTGAGACAGAATCTTACTGTGTGGTTCAGGCCTGGCCTTGAATGCATGGTGATCCTCCTGCCTCAGCCTCCTGAGTGCTGGAATCACAGGTGTGCACCACCATGGCTGGCTGTGGGACAGTGGAATTTAGAGCAAGAACATTCTAGGCCTGGGGACAAGATAAACAGAGGCACTGAGCAGAGACACAGTGGTTGCACAGGGGGACAATGGGCAGAGGGAGGGACAGGACAGAGGGATGGGGATACAGAGCAGGGAGATCTGGCAAGGGTGAGAATGTTAGGCAGAGGGGTTTGGTAGCTCTGGAATCTGGACGCTCCTCTCAGCGAGCCGAAGCTGTACCTGGCAACTTTCCAGTCTGAGAGCCTGACCACTGTCGGCTCTGGAAGGCGCCCAACCTTGAGGCCTTGGCTTTCCCTATCTTGGGCCAATGTCACAGTGCAGATTTGCTATCTGTGTGAAAGATGTGAAAGACTCGGAACACACCATTTTACAAAACATCTCACAAAGGACCACATTAAGCCCTCATCTCTGGTTACTTCAAATCAAGAGGAGGCGTATCCCTGACATCCCTCATTGTAGTGAAACACACTCATATGTGCTCTCCTCTCTTACACAGCTTGGAGGAAGGAGGAGGCCAGAGCAGAAACGTTCATGTGTTGTTCTGTGTCTGCCTGCTTTTCTTCCTTCCTTACCTCACTCCCTCCTCCTCGCCCCCTTTCTTTTCTTTCTGTGCTGAGATGTAAACCCAGGGCCCTGTGCATACTTGACAGTTCTCTACCACCGAATTCCACCCTCAACCCATCTTTTTATTTTTTTGAGAATCTGCCGGGCCATTTTTCATGGCAAAGGCCCACTTTGCATTCCCACCAGCAGAGCATGAAGGCTTCTGATTCTCCCCATCTTTGCCCCCTCACTTGTTTCTCTATATTAATTTAAAATACAGCCACCTTAATGACAGTCAAGTGGTATTTTGATGTTCTTTTTTTTTTTTTTGGTACTGGGGATCGAACTCTGGTCCTTGCGCTTGTGAGGCAGGCAGCAGAGCGACCGAGCTAAATCCCTGGTCCTAACTTTTTTTTCTGTTTTTCTTGGATGTGGTTCTTACTTATAGCAAGTGTGATAAGAAAAAAGTTGTAAAAATGACTTCATAAACTGCCACGTAAAGGTCAGGCAGAGGATACAATAGGGCCGTGCGTTATCAGGCACAGTAGTTCCTTCAAAGCAGGTGTGGCCCTGGTGATGTGACTAGGAGGAAAGGAAGCCGATGATCTCCTCCTCAGCACTGCTTTTGTGGATCCTGGGAACTGAAACCTCAATCCAAGAAAAAGAAAAATATTAAATATTTGGGTAGAAACTAGGTCAAAGTTTCTGAACTGCAGCATGGATGGAGACCACCACCCGGCCTCTGAACTGAGTGCGGTGCCTGGTCTCCGGGCAGACACTCCTCCTGAGTTGTGAAACACACTGGGGAGGTGACTCACTCTGGGGTTACCACAGTGAAGCTTTCCTAGCCATGCGAGATTCAGAATAGAACTCTGCTCGATTCAGCTTCCTCAAAGATTTGCCTCACACCACGTTCTTGTCAGCCCCTGGTGTCATATGCTGTCTCTGCCATCTGTCCCCACACAGGAAATGCTCCAGGTCCTTGGGAGAACCACAGAGCTATCTGTGCAGCTTGGGCATCTCCCTGTGGTGTCCAGGGAGAACCCGTCACCCCCAACCTAACTGTGAAATGGTCCCCACATGTCTGCTGCTCCATTTTGGTGTTTTGAGACAGTGTCTCGCTAGGTAGTCCAGGCTGGCCTCGAACTCATGGTGATCCTCCTGCCTTGGCCTCCTGAGTGCTGGGATTACTGTTGAGCAATCAATGCTTTTATCTAGTTCTAGTGCATTTTCATCACTCCTGAAGGAGATCCCTGGCTTTATCTAAAGAAATCACCCTAATTCCACCTCCTCTTGCTCCTGACAACTGCTAATATGCTTGGTGCCTCAGTAGATTTTCCCAGCCACTGAGCAGGATGTGTTCAGGGCCCATCCATGACCAATACTTCATTTTGTTTTTGTGGTATTAGAGATTGAACCCAAAGCCTTTGTACTGAGCTACATCCCAGATAACTTCCTTGTTTTTTGACACTAAATAATATTCTATGAGGTGAACAATACCACCTTTTTTAAAAAAATTAGGAATTGAACTCAGTGATGCTCTACCACTGAGCTACATCCCTAGCCCTCTTTATTTATTATTCTGAGAGTCTTGCTAAATTGCACAGGCTGGAATCAAACCTGTGACTTTCCTGCCTCAGCCTCCCTAGTAGCTGGAATTACAGAATATGCCACCGTGCCTGGTGATCATACTACATTTTCTATATCCATTCATCAGTTAATGGGCATTTGCATGGTTTCCACACCACGAAGTTGCTCCTTAAGATAACTACAACCAAGCTTCACGTTGACGTCTTATTTACCAGGAAATTCATCAGGTGAGGCAGCATCCGTGGCCTGGAGACCGGGACCTTGCTCAGGGAAGAACTCGTACCAGGCCTGCTTAGCAACCTTAGGTCACAGGCAGCAGGTGGGCAGCATGCAGCCATGTGTGGTTTTCTGCAGTGCTGGGGTGGACCCAGCCTCAGGCCTGCTAGGCAAGTGGTCCGCACTGGGTTGCAGCCCCACAGCCTACAAGGTGCTTTCACTGCTCTTTCATTCACTGTTCCTTCCCCAATCTTTAAAAATTCAATCAGTTGCTCATGTTTAGAATGCCCTTTATCTTTCATTTTAGTTTTTTTTTTTTTTTTTTGGTACCGTGGATGGAACTCAGGTCTTGTGGCGGAACCACTGAGCTAAATCCCCTATCTTTCATTTTGAGACAAGGTCTTGCTCAGTTGCCCAGACTGGATTTTAACTTTTGATCCTCCTGCCTCAGCCTCCCAGAGTGCAGGTGTACCAGGATTTCTGATGACACTTCAAACTGTTGAAAGAACAGAACACGAGGCTAAATGTGCCAGCCAAAATCCCAATACAACTGCCACTGACAAATGGCAGGGTCTCCTATTGTCTGTGTCTACAGCGCTGCACTCTTGCTCCTACCTGCTGTCTTCAGCCTGCCTACTGCCCTGCCCACTCACTCTCGACACAGCGGCGTCCTTTGGAACGACCAGCAACTACAGCTCTGTCTGTGGAGTGTCCGTCCCAGGAGTCCAGGCTCTGATGGACATCCAGAGAATGAGGGAGTTGTGTCAGTCCGTGACCAAAGTCTAGCTCTGTGTACCCTGGAAGCATCCAGCTCCCCTCCCGGCCAGAGATCACCATGGTGGGGTCTGTGCTTACATGTTTTTCAGGGAGCCTCAGTCTCCTCCCATTCTGGGTGCTGCTTCTCTGGCTGGTGTTCTTGGAGGTGGGGTACCCCCTGAATGAGCCGGCCAGGAGGACTTTTGTGCCTTGTCATTTATGTTCTCTGGGTATTCAGTTCCTGCTGGTGGCAGGTTGCCTTACTTAGCCATTGAAAACTCTTAGTTGCTTGTCTGAGGCTCAGGGTTAGCAGGCATCCTGTGCTACCTGGCAACCCTCCTTGTCCCCATTCCAGCACTGCTGTGCCTCTGTGCTTGCCGTGTGCCACACTGGTCCTGTGCAAACGCTCAGATGCAGGCGTGGGAGAACTCTGCACACTCCTCCAAGAAGTGGGAGCCAGGGACACTGGCTCGAGGGCCCCTTCCCAACCCACACAGCCAGGCCCATGACCTGGGCGGGCGAGGAGAGAGTCTGGCAAGTTTCCGACAGACAGAACAGTGTAGAATGCAAAGCTGCTGCTGCTGCTGTCTAATTTACTTGTCTAATTTAATTGGCAACCCTAATTAGGGGACATGCCCACCCCAGGCGTCTCATTTAATTCTGACCTTTGAAAGATGCCTGCTAGCTATGGGAAAGCAAGGTTCAGAAAGGGTCACCCAAAGTGGTGGGAGGCCGTTCAGTCTCAGGTGAGGGCTCAAGAGCGCTTGGTTAACCCCCTCCAATGTGTTGTTATTTGTGGAAATAAAGTAAACTCTGAAACAAGTCCGGAGGGGAAACGTATTCATACAAGCGAAGTTAAAAGGCAGTTCTACTTCCTCTGCTTTCACTTTTACAGTGCCCTCTTGCCCTCTGTCTTGGCGTGTTTGCTCCTCTCTTCCTCTCTCTATCGTCTAACGCCTGGCACCAAGCGAACACAGCGCTTCATAAACACAGCGCTTCATAAACGTTGATTGGATAGGAAATGTTTTGAGCCATAGGGCAGGCTGGGGGCACCAGGTCCTTCTGCCTCTCCTTTACTGCTAGTACCCTATCCCCGCCCCATGGTTCCTCCTTGAAGCCCTGCTCATGTTCTCAGTCTTGAGCCCAGCTCCTTAGGCCCCACCACCCCAGCTCAGCAGGGAGGATTTCTAAAAGCACTGAGGGTTCCCAGATTCAAGCTGCTCCTCCTCCCTTTGTCCCCTGCTTATCTCTGATGCTTTCATTCTTCCTATCTGCAGGCCCAGAGAACTCTGCAGGTAGAATCCTCCCTCACGGTCACATACTTGAGTGTTTAGGTGGTACCTGACAGCAGAGCCAGAACTTCTCTTTGGTAATGTTCTATCCGAGTCCCTCCTTCCAGGTGGGAGATGTAGCTTCGGGGTGGAGTGTGCGCTTTGCACGAACAAAGTCCTGTGTTTGATCCCCAGCATCACAAAAGTACACAAAACAAATTACTCGTTTATAGGTGAAGACACTAAAACTCAAGAAAGTCATGTGATCATGAACAAAGGTCACAGTATTATCTCTCCAGTCTTTGTGCCCTGCTTGCACACAACCATTCTGAATTTCCTGTTTGCTCCATCAAGCATTCACCTGCTCTGTGTGCGTGTGTAGCGTGTGTATGTGTGCACGGGTGTGTGCATGCTTGCACATGCATGTTATCTTTTTTAAGGAAACCTAGACCCCCCGTTCATTTTCTTAGTAAAAGCCAGCAGTGGAGAGAGGGTCGCCCATGGAGTGCCTGTCTGCCTGGCTTTGACTCAAGTTTCCAAGGGCCACCTTCTGCTTGGGCAGCTCTCGCAGAGGCCAGAATGAGCCCCCCCCCCCCGCCCGCCTGCCTGTCTGTTCTCAGAGTGCTGCAATAGGGTGCTGGAGGGGGTAGGGTGAGCCTCGAAAGTGATGCACACTACAGATGGTTCCCAAAGTGATGCTTTTCTGGCCGTGCTTGTAGTTAGTTCTCTACCCTCAGTCATTGCCTGTCCTTCCATGCAGAAGAGGCTGATATCAACCCCACCTGCCCCCTGCAGACTCTGATCCACACTCCGGGAGAGCTGCATGGACATCCAGTTCCTCGTGCTCCGTCTCACCTTCCAGGTGCTCTTCCTGGCTTGAGGAGCCCCTTTTTATCGGGGTATTTAACATTAGGAATTATCGTGTCCTTTGGGAAGATGCATAGCCTTGACACAGCTCAATGGGGGTCTTTGCCCCAAACCCCAACAGGGAGGCTTTCAGAATATAACACCGCTGTCCCCATGAGATACATAGGGCAGAGGAGAGGGAGGGCGCGTTCATGACTTCTCCCTGACGCATTAACTGTCAAAGCAGTGCACCCTGGCTGAGCATGCACTGAATGCTGGCTGAACAGGGTGGTTTTGACTTTTTAAGTGTACTTGAAGGAAGGAGCTGGGGGTGGTGCTGAGAGGCCAGCGCCAGGGCTGTGGGTGGTATGGGGAGAAAAAAGAATGCCTGCTTTGCCTTTGTTCTGTGGAGCATATTCATTCATTCATTTATTCATTCAACAAATATTTCTAGAGTGCCTGCTATTTGTTAGGCATTCCTCGTGGTGCTGGGAATCAGCAAAGAATAATCCCCCTGGGTATCCACCCTGAAGATCTGGCTCCCAGCCCCGTGCCTAAGGGAGGGTCTGTCACGGTCTCCGTGCTAATAGGAGCCTGGTTCATGACTTGTGTGTGTGCCGGACACTTCTGTCTGCCTGAGCCGCCTAGGTTTTCGTTAATTCTGTTGGCAGCATGGACACCAACAGGTTTGGCCCCGAGAAGAGATGCCACTGTGGTTGTCTGGTTAAGCATGACAGCAGGGTGAGGCAGGGTAATAATAGGCAGTTGTAATGGACCTGCTGTCTCTTTACACAAGACCTTTAAAAGTCAGTTATTAGAGCCTAATGAACAATTAGAAATACATGGGGTAATTTAGTTGCGTTCTTATGCAATAAAAGTCAGTTCATAATGACTGCAACCCTCTTCTGGTGCTTTGAGGTGGAAAAGATCCCTAAGATTTAAGCTCAAAGGACTTGATCACTTTTTTTCCTCTTCTCTTTCACATGGCACACCAATTCCATCTCATACCAAGTTTTTCTCCCTGTGCAGAGCTGAGTTTTAAAATAAACAGCAGAGACTCTAGTTTCCTACTTTAATTAATATGGAAACACCTAATCCTCTTAGCTTTCTTGATTTTGTAAACAAGCATTTGTTACGGGATAAAATCTTCAAGGGATAAAATCTTCAAGGGATAAAATCTTCAAGTCGTTCAATTACATGAGCTAAGTATTCATTTAATGACCCCCAAGTCAAACCTAGAAAAGTAGGTGGGTTAATAATCCCTCTCAAAGTCATTTTCTCTGTCTTAATTTTCAGCCATAGGCTAAGCAACCTTATTTGTTTGTTGTGTTTTATTTTTGTTTTTGTTTGAGACAGGGTCCCACTCTGCAGTTCAGGCTGGCCTTGAACTCATGTAGCCCAGGCTGGCCTCAAACTCACATGGTCCTCCTGCCTCAGCCTCCCAAGTGCTGGGATTACAGGGATGCACCACCATGGCCGACCAGGTTGAGCAACTTTAATGGAAGCAGTGAATGCAGTCAGTTCACCTCTCCATGTGGGAAATAGGCACTCGGTTTTCTTAGCTAAAGCTCCACTGAATTTTCCGATCTTTGCATTTTTAGCTTTGGGAAAAAGTGAGCTGTAGCTCCACTGTCTGGTATAGTAGCCACTAATCATTTGTGACTACTGGACTGTGGCCAATGTGACTGCATTGATTTCAAACTATAATTAATTTACGATTGAAAACCAAAGCAGTATAAAGTATTTTTTTGTTAATTTCAACTTTAATGGGATGCATGTAAGTACATGTGGAGCAACATGTTTGTGTTTTCTACTCTTTTCTAATATACATTTCATGTAATATAGATTTAAGTATTTCTGATGAAATTTAACATTAAAAAAAGAAATTTAACATCCAAATTGGCATGTGCTATAAATGTAAATTACACATCAAGATTTTGAAGACTTAGTAAGAAAAGAAAAATGTTAAATAGCTCATTAATAATTTAAAAATTTTAGTCTGGCATGGTGGGGCATTCTTGTAATCTTAGCATTCTAGGAGGCTGAAGCAGGAGGATTGCAAGTTCAAACCCAGTCTGGGCAACTTAGCAATTTATTAAGACTTTGTCTCAAAATAAAAAATTTAAAAGGAGTAGGAATGTAGCTCAGTGTGAAGGCCCTGGATTCAATACTAGTCCCTGAAAAAAACCCAGCAAAACAATTTAACAATTTTTCATACTGCTTATGTGTTGAAATGATAGTATTTTGGATATGCTGGGTTAGATAGCATATTATTAAAATCATCCTTAGGGCCGGGGATTTAGCTCAGTGGTTCCTCCGCCTGCCTTGTAAGTGCAAGGACCCAAGTTCGATCCCTGATACCAAAAAAAAAAAAAAAAATTAGCTACTGTGCTAAGTCTACAAAATCATCCTCTGTGTTGTATACTTTTTTAAACAAAGCTACTAGAAAATTGAAAATCATGTTTTTGTAGCATCTCTAGTGGGCAGGGCCTGATGGATCAGAGCGGAAGGGTTTGTGGCTGCTTGCTGTAGGGCAGCAGGATGAGCTCAGATGGAAGCATGAACAAAACCCAGAGTTGATAATAGACTTACATTTTAGACAAATTCTATCTTGTAGCAAATCATAGCATATCTTTACTAATTCTAATTTTTATGCTTCTCAAACCTAGGTGGTCTTTGATTCATTTTGAAAGCAGAATTGCATAACACACTTCTTCTACTTATCAGGAGAACCTCAGTCTAAATTTTGAAATTTTAAACAAATTGGGCCAGGGATGTAGCTCAGCGGCACAGCACCTGCTGGGCAAGTGCAAGGCCCTGAGTTTGATTCTCTGTACCAAAAAACCCAAAAATTTAAGTAAATCCATGGATTAAGGTGGTTGTTCCCAGAGTGGTTTAATTAAAAATAACTATGGTGTATTTAAGTAGTAGTTTAGGCTGTAAGCACCATGGTCATTGCAGGTAAAAGCTCACATTTTGGAGTTTGGCTTTCCTACCCATATGACCTTGGACTGATGTTTAAACTTTGGGAAGCTGATTTTCTTCTCTGTGAAATGGTAAAGCAATATAGTCCCTACCTTAGAGCACTGGTATGAGGGAGCATTAAAAGATTATAACCCATTCAAATGCCTGTCATAAGAAGCACTCAGTGGCTGATAATTATTGCTCTTACGTAATTTTTACTGGCATTACAAAGAGCCCAGCACTGTCCTCAAAGGCTCTGCCTGCCATCCTACCTAGTCTTTGGAAGGGCTGTGTCAGATCTCTCCTTCGTTCACAAATTGTGCTTAGTGTCAAAATTAGCTGGGCTGGCTCTGCCTGCCGCTAATCCTTTTTGAGTTTGTTTTGTTGTTGTTTTGCGACAGGGTCTCACTCTGTAGAGCAGGCTGGCCTTGAGCTCACTGTGTAACACAGGCTGGGCTGGAATTCGTGGCAATCCTGCCTCAGCCTCCCAGGTGCCGGGATTGCAGGCATGTGCCACCACACCCAGCTGCCTGCTGCTAATCCTGACTTTCTGATTAGACCTTGCTTTTTTCTCCTGTTCTCCTGACTCATCCTTTGCTCTCATTCTCTTCTCTTGTCTTTTCGTACTTGGCAAGGTCTAATTCTACTAACTTTTGTTTGTGTATATTGAGCACGTGCTTCATAGCTCTGACAGGTTCTAGGAATACAAAGATGAATAATGCAGTTCCTGCCTTCAGGAAGCTTCCTCACTATTAGAGGGAGAGCATTTATAAATAAAATTCTCAGTAAAATATTGCAGGCACCCTGATAGAAGTTGGGAGAGAGTACAAGACAGTGTGAGCAGGGCTGGGAGGAGACAGTGGGTTCCAGCAGACTTCAGAGGAAGTGGCAGTTGAGTTCTGATGAGGGAGTAGGTGTTGACAACAGAAGAGGGGAGAAGAAACAGATGAAGGGGTCAGGGTTGACACTGGAACAGCCCAGAGCTGAAAGAAAGTGTCCAGAGCATCACTAGCCCATGCAGAATAGTTGGGTCTCAGTATGGAATGGAGTTGGAAAGAGACCTCAGACTGCAGGGGTCAGCAGGGAATGAGAACACCATGCCCAGTGTGGAGCTCATTGCTTCTTACACGGGGGAAGATGGCTGTGGCAGCAGGGACCCACGTCTGGGATGAGCTGTTGGGAGCCATGGTGAGGCAAGTGAGGTGGCTTGGGAAAGATACGAAGATATGGTGAGCTCAAAGCGCTGTTCCAACAACTGAGGAGGAAGTCTGGGTGTTCCTGGGCTGGAGCTCAGAGGACCAGTTGTGCAGCTGCTTCCTTTGGCTTCTTCTCCCTCTTGGGGAACTGGTGCCACGTGCTGCAGCTGCTGCTCCCCCTTCATGCACCCAAACACTGAATGCTCTCTGAGTTCTCCTTTAAGGCACTTTTTTCCCTATCAGTGGTGACGCAAGCTAGGAAAGTGTTTGGCCGCCAAGCTGGGGCCCCAGCCCTTTTTATTGAGACAGGATCTTGGTGAATTTCCCAGGCTAGCCTCAAAATTGGGGAGCTTCCTGCCTCAGCCTCCAGAGTAGCTGGGATTATAGGCGCACCCTGCCAGTCCCAGTTTAGTTTGTCTGTGCTTACATGATTTCAGTAAACCGAAGGCATTTGAAAACAGTGACTAAGCTTCCAGTTCTTTTGTGTCTGAGTCAGCACCCAGGATGGTCTGGTGGGGGTCGATTCTCCATATACGTGAGCACTGAGCCTGAGGAATGTCTTGTGAGACCCTGCTAATAACATGTTCTAAACAAGAGTATTTCCTATGGTACCCCAGCACCCCATGTGCAAGAACAACAAATGGTCCTTTTCTCTGTTCGCTATGGTTCGTCACCAACAGCCACAATCATAAAACTGCATTTTCTTCCCAGATCAAGTAGATGATGAATTTCCCAGGGCGCTTCTTCATCTCAGAGTCTACTCTACCCTGGAGATGATTACTAAAGGGTTAGAGATGCATCATCCTGTCAATTAATATATTTTAGGGACAAAATAATAATAACAATGGGACCTTACAAAGGTATAGTTCTGTTTCAGCCCCTAAAGTCAACAAGACAGTAAGTTTTCAGATGGTAGAACTGGAGGACTTATGTGGGTTGTGACATAGGTAAGGGCACAGAAAGAAAATCAAAGAACCAAAGTAGAAAATGGTAGCAGAGGGAAGTTAATTTGTTTTACAAACATCTATGAAATGCTGGGGAGAAAATCCTATCTCTGTATGGGTTTCTTTACCAGGGAATAACAATGGAACCACATCTATCTAATCATGAGATTTATGATGAAGGAGGAAAAACAAAACAAAACTCAAGAGTTTGAAACTGTGATAAGGCAGGCAGAGATTGGGGGCTTCTGGTTTCTTGTTTGGCTGCATTCTTGTTCTTTAACCATAAATTATTCCAGGCGTTTTTCTTAGAGTATGGAATACCATGGGGAGGGTCAGGAAGGGGAACGCGGGGTTTTAAAAGCTTGGGGCGGGAAAAGAGGCACTGGCTGCAGAGGGGAGCATTGGTGTTTGCTCACAGAGGCCACCCCAAGTAGCCCTCAGCTTGTGCGCCTTTGCACGCTCGCGGTTGTGTGCCCCGGACCCCTGCGGGCCTCCACAGCCTGCTCTTTCTGAGACTGCCGCGAGGTGTTCAGTCCGCAGGCACACAGCTGCCTGGACCGTAGTGAGCAGGCCCTCTCCGGTGTGCGGAAGTCCCGTGGCTGCCGTGGACTCCCTCGCCCTCCGAGGCTGGGATTTGGGCGCAGGGATAGGCTATCTGGGGCTCAGCCTCCTTCCCAGAACCGAAACTGGTGCCCGGCCTGCCCTTGGCCCAGCGCTCCAGGGAGGCTGTTTTAGGAAGCAAGCCCTAAGGAACTCAGCACAGTCATGTGTCCAGGGATGACTCACGCAGGGTGCCTTTGAACCACGTGGCCCTCGGGCCACCACCGCGTGGGGTAGGCAGAAAGTTAATGATTCACGCCCTCCAGGGACCCTTTAATTGAGCAACCTTCATTTTTCTCCTGGCCTGAGTCACAGGTAGCATCCAGGGCAGACTTTGGAACCAGACTCAGAATCTAATCTCCCAGCTCCACTGGCTCTGTGAGCCTAGGAAAGTTATTTATTAGCAGCCTACCTCAGTTTCTCCATCTGTACACGGACAGCATCATGATGATACTTCAAAGGATTTTTGTCAGTACTGTAGGAGATAAAACATGCAGAACATTTATAACCGTGCCTGTCACATGACAATCACAAGGAATGGAAAAGTTAATTACTGACTTCAAGGACAAATGATTTCTCATTGTGATGTTAATATGATAATGTTTGTTTGGTATTTTGCAGTTTGTGAAATGCTCTCATACATTTTGTTAGCTGATCAGAGAAGAGATAGTGATTAGAATGATTCATCTTTATTAATAAGCTGAGCCTGGGGTTTAGCTCAGTGGTGCCACAGCCTGCCTCACAAGCGCAAGGTCGCAAGGTCCTGAGTTCGATCTCCGGTACAAAAAAAACCAAAACAAAAACTCAGTTTATAAATAAGCTGAGCCGGCCAGGGCCTGTCATCCCAGCCCTCTGGGAGCAGAGGTAGGAAAATTGCAAGTTCAAGGCTAGCTGGGCAATTTGACAACTTAGCAAGACCTTGTCTCAAACATAAAAATAAAAACAGGCTGGGAATGTCTCTCAGTGTGAAGGCCCTGGTTCCAGCCCCCAGTAGCCTTAACGAGAGAGAGACAGAGAGAGAGAGAGACAGAGAGAGAGAGAGAGAGAGAGAGAGAGAGGAGAGAGAGGAGAGAGAGGAAGCAGGCTGAGATCCGGGAAGCATCCTGCTGCCTGGGGTGCTGCCCCAGGAGGAGCTTAGCAAAGGCCCCACGGTGCTGCCGGCTCTGCGGCCTCAGGCATTAACGTTTGTCCAGTGTTCTTACCCAGAGTGAGCCTCACCCGCTGGCCTGGGTGGGGACAACTCCCTCCCCACTGGCACTGCTGCCAGGGACGCCACCCACCTGTCCTCCCTCCAGAGCAGCACCTGGAGCCAGGCCCCAGGGCTTGGTCACGCGTGAGGACAAGCTCAGAAGGAGCCAGAGATTTTCTTCTGAGAGAAAAATTCCAAATGACCCATGTCAGAGTGCTCCAGAGGAAGCTGACAGCGGCTTCTTTTAGCCTTCTGGTGCTAAAACCTGGCACAGAGCAGCCCTGATCAAAGGGGTCTGAAGGGCATTAAGGACAAAGCCATTAAATATCGGGTAATTTGGTGACCCTTTTTATAGACAGCTGTTCAGCGGTGTTTCCTTGTAGGAGTGGCGGTCAAACATTCCCTTTGTGAGTTATGTGTTTGTGGGGTGTTTCTGCGGGGCCAGTGTTCCTTGAGGTCAGGGTTTCTCAGCCTCTGCACAGTTGGTGTTTTGGTTGTTCTGGGAGTTGTAGGGTGTTTAGCAGCATCCCTGGCCTCTTCCCCACAACCTTCCATCAGCACCTGTCACCAAAAGTGTCTTCTGGTATTGTCGTGTGACTTCTTGGTGTCCTAAAGGGCTCCAGCTGAAGTCCCTCCCTTGGGCCTGCAGCACCTCCATGTTGTAGGGAAATGACCAACTGATGATCTTCCTAGCCCATTTCACTAATTTTTTATTCTTTTCCTCTAATTTTGTCCCTTTTAATATTTTGATAACTGCCTTGCCCTTTCTTCTTCCCTCCTGTTGTTTACAATCTCGTGATTACTTGTGAAATTCTGAAACATGCTTATAGAACGCAGTTTGTCTCTTAGCCTGGAAAGAGTCATTCCAAGTGTTTTTTAGAAGCTGGGAATTCTTTCCTCCCTTAGCTTCTCAATTTGTCTCATTAGGGTGTCCCCTGGGGTTCACTGGAGGCAGGCACATAAAAGCCTCATTTCTTAGAAAAACCATAATTAAACTTGATCTTCTTACTAGAAAGCACATTTCCTCTCCTGGGGCTCACCATGGCCAAACTATTTCTGAAATAATATAAAAGATTAGGAGGAGTTTCTCACACGCTTGGAGAGTATTTTTAATCTCTAGTATCCTGCAGCCGTGGTGAGGCTGCAGAAATATAGGCCATTTCACAATCTGCATTCTTCCACCTTGTGTAGTCACCACATTTATTATTTAAAAGAAACATATTCTCAAGCTGTTCTTCAGTTGCTATGACCACTTTGAGTCAGAAGGTCATCTGATCTACTATTTCCCCTTCAACAAATGAAAACCAAAGATGTCTAACACTATTTTAATAAGATTTTGCAGAAATGGAGAGTCCAGTTGTCATTCTTAATAATTTATTCTGTGTGTGTGTGTGTTTGTGTGTGTGTGTGTGTGTGTGTGTGTGAGACTGACTGGGGATTGAACCCAGGGAGTGTTGAGCTACACCACCAGCTCTTTTTTTAAAATTTGCAGACAAAGTCCAGCTAAATTTCCCAGGCTGGAAGCAAACTTCAGACCCTGTTGCCTTGGCTTCTCCAGTAGCTGGAGTTAAAGGCTTGCACAACTGTTCCAGCTTTTAATTACCTTCAAAGACAAACTTTATTCCTTTTCTTAACCTCTGAAGATGATGATTAGCCCCTGATGACTTTATTAGAACAAATTTTAATTTAAACATAAAAGTAAAATAGGCCATCAGAGAAAACACAGAACATAAGGGAGAAAATAAAAATGTTCTATAATCCCGCTATCCAGAGGTAGGTAGGTAGCTGTTTTTAGAATTGTATATGTTAAAAACTACATGTAATATATGCTTACCTGATTAACTTTTCTTCTGCTCTGTTCTCATAGGGATAGAAAACACTTTCACAACTTGTGGTGATTTTTAGTATATAGATTGAGCTTTCCTGATTTAAAAATCTGATATACAAAATATTCCAAAATCCCAAAATTTTTCAGGGCTGACAAGACATTGTAAGAAAATTGCTTTCCATGAAACTATCTCATGTACAGAATTACTAAAAATATTGTGGGGCTGGTGATGTAGCTCAGTGGCACCACACCCATATTCCAAAATCCCAAAATTTTTCAGGGCTGACAAGACATTGTAAGAAAATTGCTTTCCATAAAACTATCTCATGTACAGAATTACTAAAAATATTGTGGGGCTGGTGATGTAGCTCAGTGGCACCACACCTGCCTGGCACGTGTGAGGTCCTGAGTTCAAGCCCCAGTACAGGGCTGGGGAATATCTATCTATCTATCTATCTATCTATCTATCTATCTATCTATCTATCTATCTATCTAAATAGATGTGTTGTGTAGTTACCTTCAGCCTTTGTGCATAAGGTATATACGAAACAAATGAATTTTGTGTATGGGCTGGAGTTCCAGTCCCAAGACTTTCTGTATATGAAAATATTCCAAAATTTTTTAAAAATCAGAAATCTCTTTTGCTTTTGCCATGGTGGGGGGTCGAACTCAGGGACTCAAGCATGCTGGGCAAATGGTCTACTACTCAGCTACAGCCAGCTGTAAAATTCCAAAATCTGAAACACTTCTGGTCCCAGGCATTTTAGATAAGGGTTACCCAACCAGTATTGCACTTTTAAAGGAATACACAGGAGTCTCATAGGAACACCAAACAATGCATAATGGTGAAGACATGGCACTTTTTCATTATGAAGTTGTTTTATTTTAAGAAACTAGGTATGAGTACCAGCTGTTCTTAGTTTCTATTTTATGTTTCTCGAATTTCTTTGTCCTATGAAAATACACTTAGGGCTTCTATTCCCTCTTTCCACAAGAAGTAGAGTATTAGGTGAATTCTTTTGCAACTCATTTTTCTTCACTTAATAATGTATCTTGAGATCTCTCAATAATAGCACATTGAGAGCTTCCATATTACTTTTTTAAGTGGCAACATAGTTTTTGTTGTATGGCTATATCATTATTTATTCAGTTTGCCCAGGTTGATAGACATGTGCTTTGTTTCTCGTCTTTTGCTGTTACAAACAATACTGTATAAATTAGCATGTACACATGTCATTTCACAAGGATAAAATGTATCTGTGAGATGAGTCCTCCAAAGGAGAATTTCTAGATTAAAGGTCATGCAATGTCCCAGCACTGAGGGAAGCTGAGGTAGAAGGATCACAAGTTCAAGTCCTGCATGGGCAACTTAGTGAGATCCTGTCATAAAATGAAGAATAAAAAGGGCTGGGAATGTAGTTCAATGGTAGAATGTCCCTGGGTTTGATCCCCAGTACCAAAAGAAGAGAGAGAAAGAGAGAGAGAGAGAGAGAGAGAGAGAGAGAGAAACACATGTTAATCATTATAATAGATATTTCCAAACTCCCCTCCACAGCGGTTTTACCAATATCCACTCCTATTAGAAATGTCTGAGATCCTCATTTGACCACAGCCTTGCAAACAGTCTCTGTTATTTTCCCCTGGTACCAGAGATTGAACTCAGGACCTTGTGCTTGGGAGGCAGGAGCAATGCCACTGAGCTAAATCCCCAGCCCAGCAAATATAGTCTCTTATCAGACTTTAGGATATTTGCCAATCTAACAGGTGGAAAATTGTATTCACTGTAGTTTCAGTTTGTATACTGTCGTAAAGGTGAAGCTTATTTGTACTTTTCTTTGTCAACTGTATTGAATGCCCATCTTTTGGTTGGTTGGTTGATCATTTTCTCATTGCTTTGTACAAGCTTTTTGTATATTTCAGAAATCAGCACTTTGTGGTGTGAACCGTGACTATTTCCCTCTGTCATTTGTCTTTTGATTTTGCTTGTGGTTTTAGAAAAAATTTGTATGTAGTTCAATTAGCCAATCTTTTATTGTGGCTTTTGGATTATAGGTCAGGATAGAAAGATCTCATTCAAGGTTATAAAAGAATTCCCTAATGTTTTATTGTAGCACTTTTGTCTAATTTTGCACATTTGAATATTTGATCTGCTCAAGATGTATCCTGCTATGAGATATGAGGTATAGATCCAGTGTTTTTCCTAGATTCACAGCACCATATATTCAGTTCCTGTTGTTTTTACTGGGGTGCTCTGCCCTTTCATTATTTACTAAATTCGTATATGCACATGGCTATGTTTCTGGACTTTTCTTTCTGTTGCTTTGACTACCCATGTACCAGTGTTCAATTTTTGTATACGGAGGGGGGGGGGCCCTGTATTTTATCATCCCATTTCTTCCTCTATTAGTTTGGAAGTCTTTTTTGTTTGGTTGGTTTTGGTTTTGGAAACAAGGTTTTGCTATGTCATACAGGTTGGCCTTGAACTCACTATGTAGACCAAGCTGGCCTTAATTAAACTCATGATTCTTCTGCCTCAGCCTCATGAGTTCTGAGATTACAGACATATACCATCACACCAGCTGGAAGTCTTTTTAAAAAATATTCCTAAGCGAGTTGTGGTGGTAGACTCCTGTAATCCCAGCACTTGGGAGGTTGAGGCAGGAGGATTGCCATAAATCTGAGGCCAGCCTAGGGTACATAGTAAGTTCAAGGCCAGCCTGAACTACATGGCAAGACCCATTCTCAATCAAAAATAAATAAATACATATAAATTTAAAACATTTTCAGCATTTACCCCATAAGATCCATTCATTTTTAATTAAGGTACAGTATTGTTACTTTTACCTTCTTTATACACAATTCAAAGACCCTAAACTGCTTTTAAGTCCTTTTACCTACTTTGTGACTCATGTGCCATTCTTCTGAGGTATTTTCATTCTCTTTATATGTGTATTTTAAATGCATTAGGTCTTTGTTTATATTAAAAATTCCACAAAACATCATGACTGTTGTATATAGTCAACGTTAATTTAAATTCATCATTTCTGAGGCTAGGGATATAGCCCACTGTTTGAGGGCTTGCCTAGCATTGTCAAGGCCCTGGCTTCAGCCTCCAACACGGGAAAAAAATATATATATATATTTTTTGGTAATGGGGATCAAACTTGGAACCTTGTGCTTGCGAGGCAGGTGGTGGAACCACTGAGCTAAATCCCCGACCTGGAAAAAGAATTTTTATTTCTCCTTTTAAAAAATTAATTTTATTAGTACACTTTTTTTTTTTGTACACTTTTGATATACATAATGGTCCCATAATGATCACATCCACCGAGCCCAGACTGGGCTCGAACTTGAGGTCCTTCTGCCTCAGCAGAATCCAGTAGCTGGGATTACAAATACTGTATGCTTCTCCACACTGGCCCCCTTCTTTGGTTCTTTGGTTTTTTGGTTTTTATGGACACTAAATTGTAATCTTTTTCTTTTTTTTTCTTTCCTCCTCCTTCCCTACCTCTTCCTCCTCCTCCTCCTCCTCCCCCTCCTCCATCCCCTCCTTTAGGAAGGCTGTCTTGCTATGTTCCCTCCTTGGTCTCCCAGTTGTCCAAGACCACAGGGGCAGGCCAGTGCGCTCAGTTCCTGTAACTTTCCTACAGGAGCCACCAGTAGACCACTACATGTTGCCCAACAAGCACCTTCTGATGCCTTTGCAGAGTCTGGGGTCAGCACAGCTGAGTGCAGTGCCCAAGAGAGCAGGATCTGCTGTCTCCCTCCCAGCTTGGCTGGGTGTGGCCTGGAGTTGATAGAAGGCTGACAGTTTCCTCCTCTGGAGAATGGGTACAGTCACAGCTTTCATCAAATCTATGTTGTGAATGTTAAATAACAGGGTTAGAAGGGGTGTGGTAACAAGCACATAATAGGTGCTCAATGAATGATGGCTAGAAAACAAGCCTGACAGGACACTTCTCAGAGGTGCACTCACCTAAGTGACTCTGCTGGAACCCCTCCACTGAGGGGAAGTGGGTCTAATGCTCTGTTCCTGGTGCTTCCAGGCAATAGTAGGGGTCTTAGAGGTGGGCAGTCCTCAGGAGCCAGGTACTGCTCTTAGCACCTAGCACCATGCTAAGCACTGCAGACGGTAACACCACCAGGGAGTTCAGGATGGAGGGAAAAACAGCTCCACAGCTCAAGAAGAAAAGCACCTCTTGGCATCAAGTAATAAGCACTCTGCTTCCCTTGTTAAAGCAGAGTGAAGAACGTGGTAGATTTTGTGTTCTCTTCCAGACTGAGGTCCCAAGGGAGTTTCCCTTAGCACCCCCCACCCAGTCCTTCTCGAACTCCCCAGTCTACTCCTCTGGGAGCTCCCCCCTGGGGCCTGAGGAGTGCTGCCTCCCCCAGCCCAGCCCCCTCCCAGGAGCCTCCAGCCCTCTGCAGAGCCCCACACTCCTGCTTCTGCTCTTAGAACCTTTCCCATTGTCCTGGGGCAAAAATTGGTAGGACCTGGGGTCCTGAATATCATCTCTAACATTCTTTGGAAAAGGCATTCTGTGTTGCGAAAAGAACTTGAAATTTTATAAAAGCAAGAAAGGGAGGATCACTGTGAGTTGAAGGCCAGCCTGGATTACAGAGCAAGACCCTGTCTCAAAGTACCAACAAACCAACCAACCAACAAACAAAATAAGAAAGAAATGTCTTTTATTCCAGAAGGAAACTAAATTAGCTTACTATGTTTTATACTTCCTTAAATCATATTGATTCCTGCTGTTGTTTTGTGTGATAAACCAACAGATATATTACCTGCGCTCGCTATTTATTTCTCCCGCTTTAGTTGTTTGTTTGTTTTGTTGGTTTTGGTGGTGGGAGAAGGAGACAGGGTCTTGTTGTTCAGGCTGGCCTTGAACTAACTACGTAGCCCAAGTTGACCTGGAACTTGCTGTGGTCTTCTTGCTTCAGCCTTCTGAATGGTGGGATTACAAATGTGTGCTACCACGTCCAGCTATTTCTCCTACTTTAAAGTTGTGTGTACTTTCTTGTGGTTTTTTTGGTACCAGGGATCAAACTTGGGACCTTGCGCTTGCAAGGTAGACGTCAGAACCACTGAGCTAAATCCTCGCCCCAATGTGTATTTTCCCTGTCAGAGATTCCTTGTGTATTCATCTTGAGAGACAGGGGAACAGAGACATATAGATCTCCAGATGTCATTGATTTAGCCAACAGACATGTCTGTGTTGCTTAGGGAGTGGTCCTGGATATGTGTGCAAATTGGCAGGGCGCCTCATCTCCACACACTCAGTTGGGGATGCAGGCTGACAGTGGCTTTGCATTTTCAGTATGGCCAAGCTTGCCTGGGCCTCCATTCCAGTCAGCCAGGCCCACCCGTCAAGATGGCACCAATCCCCTGCTCTGTACCCATTGGCCAGAGCTGAGTCACATGGTCCCAGTTCATGGGAATGTACAGACTGTGGTCCAACTGCGGGCCTTGATAGTTTGTGTGTTTTCATGGTTGTCAAATACTTTGGAGAGTCACCCTTGTCAATTTGGCCTCCTCAAGGTTGTGCTTGGGGAACATGCCACTGCAGTTCTGTTATTCTTTTGTTTTAATTTCAAGAAGTGGCCTTGGTGACACGGTCATGCCAGGAGAGTGTCCTTGACCTCTCTGGAAGAAGCAAATCCAGAGCGTGGGTCAGGTGGCAGCTTGGCACACAGGGGAGTGGCATAGGTCCTCTTATGTGACACCACCTTCTCTGAGGACCACTGTTTCTAGGGGGGAACTCTTGGGGGCCCCAGCTGAGCACTGACCTGTCATGTGACCTTGGACAAGTCATCTGCCCTTCTGAGTCTATTTTCTTATCTAGATCGGCTAACAAGTATCTAAGGTATTTTACTCTTCTTGGAGATCATGATTCTAAGAATTTGGCCTGTGGGTGATTCTGCAGTATAATTACAGCATGATCACAAAGTTCAGGGAGACGTAATTTGCAGCTACTTAATGATTTTTAAAAGGAGAAGACAAGGACAGAAAAGCACCACAGATTTATTGCTCAACTGCTGATAAGAATTTATAGAGTTATATGGAGTCAGTCTAGCTGAATGACCAGTTGAGCCTGAGGTCATCAGTCACACTAAAATATACTTCTGGTTTTAGCAAGGGTTAAAAAATGTCAGTCTAATATATAACACACAAATCTAGTCATTTTGGGGTAATTTTATTTCTTTTTGTGGTGTTGTAGCTCAAACCCAGGGGCTCACACATGCCAGGCAAGTGCACTACTGAGCCCCACTCCCAGCCCCAGGTATGGTGTTAAAAGCCTGTTCATCTGCCTTGACCCTTTTAGGATAAGGCATTTGAAACATCACATTCACCAGTTACAACTCTTGCCCCTTCTTCATTGCTGTTGTCTCTTCTAAGAATGATATTTCTGAGCAGCCCTATAAATTTTATAGCCAGTGAAACAAGGTTAGTTTCTAGGAAGTAATAGCAATAGATGGAAAGGAAACATTTTGTTACTGCAAGGAGCAGTGTATTGTGCACATGAAAATGTCTGTAGGCTTTGAACTGGAAAGAAGCAGGCCGGCTTTTGAAAAAACGTATTCAGTGACTATTTGCTTAAGTCACCAGGCTAAGGACTGTGTTGGCATTTCAGAATATTAGCTTTATCTTAGGCTACTTTTTTTTGGTTTTTTTGAGACAGGGTCTCAGTATGTAGTTTAGGCTGGCCTTGAACTCATTGCTATCTTTCTGCCTCAGCTTCCCAAGTGCTAGGATTATAGACCGGCACCACCACACCCAGTTTAGTTTGCAGTACGTGACACTGGTAGATCTTTTGAATGTTACGGCCTGTGGGACTTCAGTGGGGCAGAATTTTTTTTTTTCTTTATACAGGGGATTAAACTCAGGATCTTGCACTTGTGAGGCAGGCTCAGCACCCCTGAGCTAAATCCCCACCCCAGTGGGGCAGGATTTAAGTATCTTTATTTGGTAGGTTTTGGGGGCAAAGGAGTGATTAAAATAGGTCTTTAGTTTAACAATAAAAGCTGTTGTACTACCATTCCTCAGGTTTTTCCTTTTCTTTCCCTCAGTGTATAGCATTGTACTAAATACATTGTCTTCTACTGGGTCCTTAACCCAAAATAGGCTAATGAATCTTCAGAGAACTGTGGTGGCCAAGCTTCCTGGTTAGAACAACTGGGGCACTGTGAAAATGGAGATTTCTAGACTCCCCTTTGGAGTTGCTGACAATGGGGATCCAGATTACAGTGTGGGAGGCTGATTTTCAAGCACTGCTGTGGTGCCCCTAGCTTTTACCAGTTTGAGAAGAGCCCCCACTTTAGTGCCTGGGGGCAGAAGAGCTGGTGAACATCTATCTACACAGCAACAGCTTAGAATGGGTCCTACATCAGAATTTGATGACTCTTGAAAATAAGGTGACCGTTTGGGAAATGAGCACCTTCTCTCCCTGTCTGCAGCCTCAGCTAGGGGGCTGGGAGCCAAAGCTTACTCAGAATCCTGGCTGAGCACGGAATTAGAACCAGGAGGAGAAGGGACCCACAGTTCAACACCGCCAGCTCCTTAGCCTGGCACAAGCAGCCTCCATCTGTGTCAGAGCAGAATGGCCTGGTCTGGGCTCCGACAGGCGCTGTGTCCACTTTCACCTGCTCTGCTATTCCAGGGCTTCCAAAGGAGGATGGCTGTCCTCTGGATGCTGTTCTTCTCTTTAACCATTTTAATCTCACAGTCTGATTACTTTTCCCTCTGCTCTTGGAGATAGGCAGACTCTTCCTATTGACTTAATGTATCTTTAAATCTGCTGGATCGTGCAGATTATGTCCCAGTGGGGTTGTTTCCTAAATTGTAATCTTCTTTTATAGATTGTAAAACATGCAACTGATTCAATAAAGACATGGATTATTGGACAAATGTTAAAAATGTAAGACCTGGTGTATTGCACAGTGGAAGAAATAGATTTTAAATCATTGAGGTGGCCATGCTTTGTGGACCTCTGATAACTGTTATCTGATGAATGAAGGAAAGAATGAAGGACAGAGATTCATGATCCCCTAGTGGAAGTAGCTCTTATTTCAAGACAATGGAACAATGCCAGGAAGACCAAGGTTTAAGTCCCAGGCTACTTCTTGGAAGCCTTTGAACAAGACAGTCTTTAAGTCTCCATTTCCTTTACTGAGAATGGGTTTCACAACTCCTACCTTGCTTGTTTGCTGGGGGAATTAAAACCAGATCCTCAATCTGTTTTAACACAGAGCCTAGCACACAGCCACTGCTGAAACTGTGGCAGATAATGAGAGAAAGGGGGACAGCAAATTTTGATTTGTGGTGGTGGCCAGCAGTTGATGAGAGTGTTTGTAGATATAGGGAACTGAACACAAAAACATCAGGTACAGACTAGGCAGGGAAGGGATAGGTGGGGCCACCTCCTGGCTGCTTTTGCTCAAAAGTCACTGAAAGTTGGCACCAGGATGAGCAGGGAGAGCCAAAGTATCAGTCACTCACCATCCAGGGAATTGACTGTATTGTGAATTCCAATTAGCTTTGTTTGTTTGTTTGAAAGAGGCTGGTGTTAAACTCATTATGTAGCCCAGGCTGGCCTTGAACTCACTGGGATCCTCCTGCCTCAACCTCCTGAGTACTGGGATTACAGGTGTACACCACCACACCTAGCTTGATCTGGTTTTTAACTGTTGTGTTGCTATAAATGTCAAGGCAGAAAAATGAAAAAGATGGGCCAGGGATTTAGCTCAGTGGTTCCACCACCTGCCTTGCAAGTGCAAGGTCCCAAGTTTGATCCCCGATATCAAAAAAAAAAAAAGAAAGAAAGAAAAATGAAAAAGAAGGTAATATCCTGAAATTGAGGGCATATTTTGAGTTCCCAGACTTGCTTGTTAATCAACCTGACAGTTAGCTATTGTAAATAATTTGACCAAAAAAAAAAAAATACTAAGAACTGCACACAGTGTATAGAGTGGAAGGAACCCTGAGCTATCTATTTAATTTGTAGTTTGTTGTACACAAGAGTCAGGCTGGAGCATATTTGATGCTGCCAGCAGGGTCAGGATTGAGAAATCAGGAACAAGAGCTCTTTCACCACGTAGTAAAAGGCCTGACTCAGCAAAACAACAAGAACCCCACTTTTGCACCAGCAGAGCCTTCCTGGCTTGGGTGGGGCTGGAAAGATGGTGGGGGAGATAGCCACAACTCAGAACTCAGCTGACTCAAGCTTTTCGGTGCCCTAATGCTGCTCACCCATGGCAGCCAAGATCCAATCTGTATTTTACATTGAAACAGCACCTTGGTTTTTCTTCTTTGCCCCTTGTGTTTTTATATTAAAGTTTAGATTGCGATGCTTGCTTCCTGTTTTCTCATTTGACCTTATCTCGTTCTTAGGGGCTTGAGAAGAAGAAAGTGCAGCGAAGCCCCTCACTGCACAACGTTGTCATAAAAACAGCGTCCCCATTAGGGGCTACCCTGCTACCTGTGACTATTTTCAGAGACATGATTTGAGTGCATGTTAGACTTACTTGAAAAATATTAACTAAGCCCCTTGCTTCCATGTTCTAGGTGAGTGAACGAGGCCAGTAAAGACCCTGCTTTGAGTGGATGTTCTGGTTTGGTTATGTAGCTGCTAAAGAAACAACCATAGTGAGAGAAAAATGCTATCTGCATCATTGTAGTATAATATGGATGAAATAAAGGCTAGGTGTGCCCTGTTCACCACAGTGAACAGAGAAGGAGCTCAGGAAATATGTCTTAGAATAAAAGACTCAATTGGGTGTGGAGGTTCACACTTGTAGTCCCAGCACGTGGAAGGCTGAGGCAGAAGGATTGATGTGAGTTTGAGGCTAGCCGGGGCTACATAGTGACACCCTGTCTCCAAAAAAAAAAAAAGAAAGAAAGAATAAATGATTGAATGAATGGATTTCTAAATGCTAAAAGCCATGGAGTCAAAAAGAGCATAAAACAGATGAAAGACCAAAAAGTTCACAAGGAGGAAACTGATTTCTGAAAATCTGAATTCAAATCCCAACCTCCAAGAACTGAGTCACTGAAGTTTTCTGATCCTCAGTTTCCCCAGTGGCAAAAACTGAGAATAACAGTCCTTGCTTGGTTAGGAGTAAAGCCATACAGTGAGGAGGGTAGGTGTGATGTTGCTCTAGGAGCTTTGTCATCTACACTCAGTGTGCTTGTAGTCTAGCAGGGAAGACAAGATCTGAGCAGGGCAAAAGTTAAATGAGAACAAGGGCCGTGGTTTTAGCTCAGTGGTTTCGCCACCTGTGGTGCAAGTGCAAGGACTCGAGTTCAATCCCTGGTACAAAAAAAAAAAAGTTAAATGAGAACAATAAAGTTAAGCAAGAGTTTAAGACTGCAGTGACAATAGGTCACCAGGAGCAGATGATGAACGGCCAAACTGGACTGCTTGGGTGATGGCAACCTCACAGTATAGACGTTGAGAAGGACATGCTGGCCAACCCCTGGTTCTCTCTTGGGAGATTGAAGGCTCATTCATTTGTCCATCTACCATCCATCCATCCATCCATCCACCCATCCATCCATCCATCCAACACGTATCTATCAAGCTCCAGGATTGTCATGTTCTATGCTGCATCTGGGGGTGCAGAAGGGAACAGGGATAAAGACTGCGTCCTCGTGGGGGTGAATGTCTGGCAGGAAACATCCCCAGGATCCAGGGGCACCCAGGCTGAGCACTGCAAGGGAATACTTGCTGTGTGACAGAGTGTGGAAATGGGGCAAGGCTCCCTCACTTGGATGCAGGGCTGGCTTTGCTGGGGAAGTGGTGTTTGAACTGAGACCTGATCTAGCTCCTGCTGCTTGGTGAAGGGAGAACACTGCTGGCCTGAATTAAACAGCATCTTTTCTTTCCACAAGTGATTAGTTTAGGGGATAGAATAAAAGGTGAAAGACAATTTTATTGTTCTGCATTCTGGGAATCAGGAAAAATGTCTCTATTGAGCCTATTTCCTCACCTGCACAGGACCTCCCACCCCACCCTCCCTCAGCTCCCCGTCCTACCTCAGAGTGTGAGGGTCTGGGAGGGTAGCTTAGTGACAGGGTGTGTGCTCAGCATACTCAAGAGCCTGAGTTCGACTCCCAGCACCAAAAACAAAATTAAAAATCCAAGAACCCGAAACAAAAAAGAAGAGAAAAAGCAGGTGAAGTAGCACACAACTGTAATCACAGTTACCCAAGAGACTGAGGCAGGAGGATCTCAAGTTTGAGACCAGCCCAGGCAACTTAGTGAGACTTTGTCTCCAAATAAGATTTTTCTTTTTTGCTTTTTGGTACTGGGGATCGAACTCAGGACCTTGCATTTGCCAGGCAGGTGTGGAGCCACTGAGCTACATCCCTGGTTCAAAATAAGATTTTAAAGAAAGGGCTGGGGTTTGTAGCTCCATGCCAGAGTACTTACCTAGCATATATGAGGCCCTGGGTTCAATCCCCGGTACTGGGAAAAAACCAGAAAGATATAAAACACACACACATGCATGTGCATGCGCACACAGCAACACCAAACCAAAACAGAATGTGGAGAGATTACTCTAGATCCCTAGCAGGTCTGATTCAACATTTCCCAGCAGCCCCTGGTGAAAGTTTGCCCATCAAGCTTTGATGCCCTCTCCCACCTGGGCACCGTGACTTTCGGGCAGTCAGTCCATAGGCTGGAGATACCTAAGTCCCCAGGGCTGTCACAGTCTGCATCAGTCTGCATGGGGGACAGTGCTGGGCATTCACTGTTGACCCCATTCCCAGGCTTTGTCAGAGGAGCTGCTGCTGCAGCAGTCGTTTTCAATCCCACCCCATCACGTTAGGGAAGAGATGCCGGCCACAGCAGGGCTGCAGAATGGGCTGCCTGGGTCACAGTCCTGGCTCTGTCACCTGGGTATGTGACTGCAGATAGGTGACTTATGCATCAGTGCAAACCCAAGACCTCCTTGGGCCAAACACATCTGTGGGGTCAGATGTGTTTTGGAATCCAGAATATTTCAGGTTTTAGAGAAATAAGATGTTGCATGTACCCCGTGTTACTTAATACAAGTTAAGTATCCCTTATCTGAAATGCTTGGGGCCAGAAATGCTACAAATTTCAGGTTTCTTTGGATTTGGGAATATTTGCATCCATATTATGAGATCTTTGAGGATGGGTGCCAAATCCAAACACAACATTCATGTGTTTTCCAGCTACCTCATGCACACAGCCTGAAGGTAATTTTATAGAGCATTTTTAGTGCACGTGTGTTTCGGCTGTGACCTGTCCTTGAAATCAGATGTGGGGTTTTCTACTCTGGTGTTGCATCAGCTCTCAGTTTCAGGTTTTGGAGCATTTGGGATTTCAGGGTTTGGGGTCAGGGATACTCAAGCTGTACCATTCATCTAGGGCAGTGCTGCATGATTAGACACAGCCTAGTCTTCAGTGAAGCATAGGGAAACTCAGACATCCTAGAAGAAACGAAGTATGTGGAACTCTCATGAGAGCCGAGTCGGATTTGCTGCCAGACTGCTTCTAAAAAAGTACTTGGTTTTGCCAAATTGTACATGTCTTGGGAGGCTTCAGTAAGAGCTCTTCTCTCTCCCAGCAAACAGGCCTGGACTCGTGCCAGGCACAGTGCTTGGTGTTGCAAGAATGTGAACGGGAACAATATGGGGCTCCTGCCTCGAATTACATTCGAAACACTTGTGCCCAATCCACAGCTTTTGGTCTGGTTTTCATGTTTTCTTTGTTTAGCTCACTTTTTCTTAGGTTTTTCCAGGTTGGGCTATATATTAGAACCAAACCAGACCCAGACGTAAGGTTGTACTTGGTGTGTTGTCAAACTGCACTCTGGAAGGAGGAGGACAGGAAGTAATGGCACATGACTGCAGTGACCAGAAGTTAGCACTGGGAGGGCAGTGAGAGGAAGTAGATCTGGTTGGGTGAGCGCTCAGTGTGGGATGGGGGGCAACCTTCCTGAGTGTGCTTCTGCTGGGCTCATTCTTTGCAAGCTGCTGGGTTAGAAATGGGTAATGTTCTGTGCACCCTAAGTGACGCCAGGCTGGCTGAGGTCCACAGGTTCTCTGTAACCCTGGAGTCACCTGTGGACCTCTCTGCACCCTGCACTCGGGTTCAGAACAAAAGGGTTCTAACTAAGGTCACTTCTAAGCCTGTGGTCTCAAAGAATTACATATAGCAGGTGTGGGTCAACCCCTGTCACTCTGTGATTCAAATAAAGGGCATGGACTTTTATTGGAATAAGGAAGATGCTGATGCTGATAGCCGTTCAAACAGGTTTGGTTAAGGGCTCATTCATTATCTCTCCAAATGGGAGTATTTCATTTCTCAAGTAGTGAAGATTAGCTGGGCGTAGTGGTGCATGCCTGTAATCCCAGTGCTTAGCAGGCTGAGGCAGGAGGATTGCAGTGACTTCAAGGCCAGCCTGGAATACATCCTCTCTCAAAAAACAAAACAAAGTGACAGCCCTGCTTTAGGAGCAGTGGGCACCTTAGTGAGAAGGAGAAAGGCCCTTTGCATGGAGCTCACAGTTCTCTGGAGCAGGTACTAAAATAGGATGAAAATGAATGTATAATGCAATTCCACATAATAAGTATAAAGAAGAAAAATAAAGATAGGGAAGAGGAGAAAGAATACAAGGTTGAGGGTTGGGGGTTCTAAGGGTACAGGTAAGGGGCTGGGCATGGTGGTGCACACCAATAATCCCAGCTACTCAGGAGGCTGAGGCAGGGAAGGCCAACCTAGGCAATTTAGCATGACTTTGTCTCAAAAAAAAAAAAGGAGAAAAGAAAAGAAAGATAAAAAGGGCTAGGGATGCAGCTCAGCATGCCCTGGGTTCAATCCTTAGAACTAATCAATTAGAACTATCAGGGAAAGCTTGGAGGTGGTGGCATTTGAGCAGAGCTGGGGATCCAGTCGGGGAGAGAACCGGAGGAGGCCAGGCCCCAAGCAGTGAGCTAAGGCAGGGAGGCCCAAGGAGCTGGCCAGGAGCTGCCCTCAGCAGGAGCAGGAGGGAGCCAGTGTGGAGGCCAAAGGCTTTTGGAAGCAAGCAGGGCAGGGAGCAGAAGGGAAGGAAACTCAAGCTGCTCTTTCAGAAGGATTCCCGATTTTATTCTAAATGTGAGGAGAAGCTATCAGAGAGGGTTACAAGAAGTGACATGTTTGCATAGAAAAGGAAAGGTCAGTCTTTTAGAATATGGATTTAGCATGTTTAAGGAGCAGAGGGAAGCTGTACATAGAGAAGTAAGCTAATCTGGGTGTAAATTGGTTTAGTTCAGCCTCATACTAGTGCACGAACTGAACTAGATGAATTTTACCATTTCAGCAGGGGAAATACAGCATCTGCTGGGGAATAGCCTTATCTTCTAATAACTCCTGGGGATTTTACATTTTCCTTAAAAAGGTCTTATGTGAAGACAGACTGTTTTCTAAAGAGAAAGCTGCTTATGTCATCTTTTGTCTTCTTTCAGTGCGTCTTTTGAAAAGGTTCTTTTTGGTTCTCTTCTTTCTTCTCTACTTTCACCTTCCCTCTGTTCCTCAACTAATGCTAAATATCTTATAAAACACCTGGATCTTGCATGCCAGTGTTCATTTTAAAAACAGCATTGGGTACGGTTTGGTTTTTCATTTTCTTTCTTGGTACAAAGATTCCTGGGAATAGTGAGTAATATTCACAGATGGCAGAATCGGAATGTGCAGTTCCACTTTGTTGGCCCTGACCTCATGAGATATTTGCTTGCTTCTCACTAGAACTGCATCAGGAAAGTAGGTACTAAAGTGCATCCACATGAAGCAGCAGTTTACATGGACATTGAATAGCTTGGGAGTTTGTCAGCCTCCAGCCACCTTTCTTGAAGGGCCCAGTCCATGGGGTGCACGTGCCCTGCAGAGCAGCAGGCAGGCCTGCTCTCTCAGTCCCTGGCAGCTCTCAGGTCTATCCCCCCAGCTCCCTAACTGCCCCCACTGTGCTCAGGAAATAGAGATGTATACAAGCCACAAGAAGGCAGCTTGTCCCGTGAGTCCAGGGGTGGAAGAGTGCTGTCCTATGGACGGAGAACATGAGGGGGAAGACTTCAGACAGCTTCAAAAGCGTTTCTTGCATAAAAAGGCTTTTTTGCATTCCTAACAAGCTTTAACCATTTTAAGAGAGGGTGAGTTTGGAAACTGAATGTTTTTAAGACAAGTTCTCTCATGCAAATATTCACCTCTTCTCTTAGAAATATAAATACTTCCCTCCGTTTTAAGTAGTACTGGGGATTGAACCTAGGGACATTCCCAGCATATATATATATATATCCTCCACCCCCTTTTTGAGACAGTGCTCCTAAGTTGCTAAATTGCCCAGGCTGGACTCGAACTGTCAGCTCTCCTGCCTCAGCCTCACAAAGTGCTGGGATTGTACCACCATGCCCAGTTCTGTTACCCCTTGAATCTTCCTTTCCTCCCTTCCATCTTTATCTATGTATAATTTGCATATAAGAAATTTCACACATTTTTAATGATGACTGTGAACAATTATATATGATGTGGAATCCCTGCCCTAAGCAAGAGCTAGAAATTTCCATCTCTCTAGAAAGTTCTTGTGTTTGTGTGCAATTGGTCTCCCTCCAAGTCCTCCTGAAATCCACGTACAGATAGACAGCTTGGCCTCTTCATAGGCAGCTGTGTGAGAGGTCTGAAGAGACCTCGATCAAACCGAACTTCATCCCCAGAAAATCCCATAGGTTTTTACCTTTTGTGGCTGTATTTGCTGTTTGATTCTGGCTCCTATTCGCTGAGGAGAACTGCCACTAATTGGACAATTGTTAATTTCTCATTTGTTCTTTACTATTTATTTCTGCTTTAATTAACATTTATTGGGCTTACGTACTAGCCCTAGTTAACTCAAGGTATCCTGGGAAGAAGGTGTTATTATTAAGCAACTTTATAAATTGAGGAAAATATGAGGAAACTGAGAAACAGTCACATGTGATACTAATATGTAAAAAGAAAAAGTGAGGTTAGTTTTCTGATGGGAAAGTAGAATTAAGTTTCTTGAGAAATGCATTTTCTCATTGATCAAATTACTCCCATGCTAAAAAGCCAAGGGCTGTCCATGAGCACAGCCCCTCAGGCCTGTCGCCATGGCTGTGGATGAGTCCTTCTGGGCCTGTTTCTGTGGCTGCCGCCTGCATCTTCCGACAGGTCATCTTGCCTGAAGCCTTCACTGCACAGCGGTCCTAGTGCTCTTGTTAGTGAGCAGTTCTGGGAGCACTGCCTTCCTGATTAAAATTCCCCAGGGGTTCCCTGTGCAATCAGACGTGGACTCCTGGCTTGTGCTTATCCCAGGGACAAGTTCTGCTGCCCTCCCCTGCCCACCCCCAGTCTGGCTGGGCCTAACCAGTGTCATTCTTCCAAGGTGCTATGCTCTTGGTGTCCCTGTGCCCAGGTACTGGCTGTTCTTTGTGTCTGGAAAATGTCCTGTTCTCATTCTTCATGCGGGTCTGTGGGGCAGACTTGCTCATCCTCCAGAACTTGGCTCACCTCTTCCTTGATTAGCCAGGCAGATGTGGGATCATCTTCTTCCTACTCTTCACTCTTCCCCAGGTGATTCTCCTGCTTTTGCTTCCGCCTCCTGAGTGCTGGAATTACAAGCATGAAGCACCATGCCCGTCTATTAATTTTTGAGACAGGGTCTTGCTCAATTGCCCAGTCTGGTCTCAAACTTATCTTTCTCGGGCCAGGGATTTAGCTCAGTGGTTCCAGCGCCTGTCTTGCAAGCGCAAGGTCCCGAGTTTGATTTTTCGGTACCAAAAATCCCCCCCAAAAAACAACTTATCTTTCTGTCCTCAGCATCCCGGGGTGCGAGGATTACAGGCACCACCATGAGTTTGTCTTTTCAATTTGGTATTTCTAGCTTGCCTGGACCCTTCACCCAGACACTAAGAACAGTGAAAGCAGAAAACACATCCATTTTATCCACTGCTGCTGTTCCCAGTGCCTGACATTGGCCACATCTTGTAGTATGTGTTCAACTAGTATATTTACTGCAAGCATGAGTGGTGGCTGTTTTTGAGTGTTAAACTGTACTGGCTCAGCCCAGGGATTGCAGACTGAAGGGGCCATCAACACAATCAAGGCATGGCCATATTTTGCATGGGTGGCTTCAACAACACAAGTTTATTTTCTCTCATTTGTGGTGGTCTCAGCAGGTCTGACTTCTCCTGAGGCCTCTCCCCTAGGCTGGTAGAGGCCATTTCTTCATTGTGTCTTCATACGGCTGCCCTTCAGTCTGTGTTCCGACCTCTTCCAATAAGGACACCTGCCATGTTATACTGAGGCCCCGGGAAGTGATCTCATGTAGCCTTCAGCACCTCTTCAAAGACCTTGTTTCCATATACTCTTAAGTGAAATAAATCAGACACACATGTTTAAATACCTCATTGTGTCTCTGGTGTGAGAAACCGAAAGTATAAATAAGGACTGAAATGTATAATGGATGTTGGGAAATGGGAAGAAAGTGTTTAGATGGGAAGGGCAACAAGGGAAGAGGGAGGAGAAAGGAAGGAAGGGACAAGAAAAACAGTGAAAACAGAAGGAAGAAATGGAAACAAAGCTTTTATATATAGGAGGGAATGAGATAAAATAAAATAAAATTTATGAAAGAAAGGGGGGGGGGAGAGAGAGAGAGAAACCAAGTCTCCAACTTGGAGACTGAGGATTAGGATGTTGGCGTATGACTGGCTGGGTGAGGACACTGAGTATCCCATAATAGGCAGGGACAAGAGCTCTCAAGCTCTGTGGTTTCTTCCTTATGTCTGTTTCCTGTTTTATAACATGTCAATAAAGGGAAGCCCAGAACCACCAGGGAGAGCAGTTTGTTCGCTGAGGCTGAAACTGTATGGTCATAATATGCACCTGCTCAAACACCTGATCTCCTTTCTCATCTCTTTGATCTTGGGACCATATTCGTGTTTCTTGAGAAACTAATGTTTCAGAACTCCAGGGAGAACTGTGGTACTTTTCAGGTTGGAAATACATACTCCTTCATTCTATTCTCCCCAAAAGCTGACATATGGACTGCAGACCTTCTTTCTAAGGGTTTGGTGGACGGGCAAGGTAAAAGCTGTGTAATGACATGGCGCCACCTTTGTGGGCTGTAGTCAAACAGCTAGGTCCTTTATTACCCTTGAAACGGGCACTTGTGCACAGGTTGGACTCAGAGAAATGTGTCAAATGCCAAGTTTCTGTGGGCCAAAGTTCCTGCAAGGATGGTATGTTAATCAGAAGCTCAGCCTTAGTTAATTTGGCCAATGCGCTGGGGAGAACTTTGCAACAGAAGTTTGCATGGCTCAGTATTTCTTACCTAAGTGGTAGGTTGTGGTCTTTCTTGGTGGGGCAGGAGTAAGAACCCTTCTGGTGAAATAGCATTATAATAAAATCTGCTATACAGAGCCTAGCTAGTCAAATAGGTTTACTCAAATGTGGAGCTGAATAGTCAGGGAATATTAGTTTTGTGTGGGCAGAAAGTCCACCTGTAAAGGGTTCCTAAAGGTCTTGAAGGAACATGTAAAATATGTAAAATGGTTTTGAACATTTGCTGTGTACCTTGAAAGTCCATACATAATTCAGTGTTCTTCTTCAGAAAGAATTCTCTCTGTTGTCTTTCCAGTGCCTCGTGCATGCTAGGCAAGCACCCTACTACTGAGCTACATCCCCAGTCCCTGCAGAAAGAATTCTATGTGAATATAAAAATCATAGCTGCTCTTTGCTAAGCATTTCCTCTGTGCCAGGCCCCAAGGACTTTATAGCTGTCTAAAAGGTGGGTAATCTCAGGCCTGTATTAGATGAGAAAGGAGGCTCAGAGAAGTTGAGTTAAATGTCCAATATCGCCCAGCTCCCAAATAACAGAGCTGAGCTTTGGCAGCTGGTCGAACCTCTGAGCTTCCTCTTCCATTCCTCCTCCTTGTCAGAGTAAGATTTTGCTTTTCCTTGAATGCCATTGAGCTAATATGATCCTGAGTATCCTTGCAAACTGGCAAAAGGATGTGTCCTCTTTTCTCCATGTGTATACGGGTCAGTGCAAATTTCCTACAGTGCTCAGTTATATGGCTTTCCTTGTACTTCTACACACACACCAAGATGCGGTGATAGCAAAACACCACATTTGGTCTTCTCCCTCTGCTCCTTTCCATTCAGGGCTCATTAACGGCTGGCTCCTCCTTCTGGGCTTTGGCTCAGTAGTGTCCTCTTCTGTTTGGCAGCTCGAGGAACAAAGGAGCTAGAAGGACCCCTTGCACCTGGTCACCCAGCAGAGCACACCAATCCCTTGGCTCATTGAAGAGGTTTGGTAAGTGGAGGCAGCTACATCTTCACCAGGGCTGGAGGGAGCATCATCCAGGGTGACATCCAAATGCTGAGCCCCACCCTTCCTGCATTTGCCAAAGTGCCCAGTGTGTTTGGAAGCACCTATATCCCCAAGGGGCTTCCACAGTCAGAAAGAGTGAGAGCTCTTTCAGAATGATCTTGTTTAAAACTCTTTTAATACTGATTTCCACAGAGATATTTCTTGGTGAGCTCTTCTGGTAGTGTTTTGAGTGTCACTGGGTCTGCAGTGCACACCCACATGTCCCCACTGTGCACACAGGTTAACACGCCTGGAATTGGGGTGTAACTCACGCAGATGCAAGCTCAGTGACACACAGCTTTTGCTGGGACTCCCTCAATGCTCCCTACTTCCTGTTTGTCACAGAGTACATGGACTTTCTCTTTTGGAGGGGAAGTAGAGAAAGGGGATTTGAGTTCTTAAATGTAGACAATGAATGATCTTTGAAATAGAGTGAATTGATAGAAACAGTGCTTACTAATGATAGCATTTAGGTTTCTAACACCAAAAGAAAAACTACTTTTTTTGGGCAACACTACATGATGGTCTTGTGATGGCTAAGCTGGGACACCAGGGACCACGGGTGTGAGCACTCAGAGCCACCAGTGTGAGATACCGGAGTGCCTCCCAGGTGAGAGTTCTCTGAACCAGACATTCTTTTGTTTTTTCCAAGATAATCTTTTTGGGGTTTTGAGACAGAGTCTCACTATGTAGTTCAGGCTGGCCTTGAACTCACTGCCATCCATCCTCCTGAGTGCTGAGATTACAGGCAGGCACCAGACACCCAGCTGGAAAAGGCTTTAAAACTCCTTAAAGAGATTGATTTTATTTATTTTTTATTTTTTTATTTGTTTGGTACCAGGGATCGAACTCAGGAACTTGCGCTTGCAAGGCAGGTGGCAGAACCACTGAGCTAAATCCCTGGCTCCAGAGATTGATATTAAACTGATGACTACAATGCACTCTTCTTTGGGGGGTACCGGAGATCGAACTCAGGACCTTGTGCTTGTGAGGCAGGTGGCAGAACCACTGAGCTAAATCTCTGGCCCTAAACTGATGATTAGATGTCTTGCAGCTCAGAGAGAAAACGTTCCTTATCTGTCAGCATCATTTCCTAAAGCTGGATGCCAGGTCTGGTTTTCCTGTGAAGCCTTTGCGTTCTCCTCAAATCTGTGTTCTTATAATTTCCTCCACCCATGGGAAGGTGATCAGCTTCTCTCGAGGGGTTGCTCACTAGCGAGAACACTTTCCTGTTCTTTCCCTCCTTGATGCATCAGGGAAAGGTGATCACTGGTCCAGGCAGTATGTGGTTTCCCCACCCAAAGGCTGCATTGAAAAAAAATGGAGCTGAGCACAGTGTTACACACCTGTAGTCCCAGCTACTCAGGAGGCTGAGGCAGGAGGATCATAAGTTCCATGCCAGCCTGGGCAACTTAACAATTTAGTAAGTCCTGTCTCAAAATAAAAACAAACAGGAATGGGATGTCGCTTAGTAGTGGAGTGTTTGTCTAGCGTGTGTGAGCCCCTGGGTTCTTTCCCCAGCACCCCCACCACCACCATTAACAACAACAACAACAAAAACAACAACCACAAAAAAAACCTCAACAACCTTAAGCTGGGGCACATTGACCAGTAACTGAATTGACAGACTCATAAATTTGTGCATGTAGTGCGCACACACGGAGGGAGGGGAACCCCAATTTCACTGAATTGGCATTCTCACGCTTTCTGGTTTCTTAGTCACCGTGAATTTGACGTGGTCATCTTTTTGTTTATTTGTTTTTGTTGTTGTTCTGTTTTTGAGTTTTTTGAGACAAGGTCTTGCTGTGTAGTTCAGGCGTTCAACTCACTATTAACCAGCTAGCCTTGACCTTGTGGCAATCCTTCTGTGTCAGCCTCCCAAGTGCTGGGATTACAGGTGTGCACCTCAGTGCCTGGGGACATGGTCATTTTCTAAGAGGTCTGTGAAAGTAGGGAACAATCAGACCTAGAAAGACCTTTTTAACAGGTCCATAACCTTTTTTTCTTTTTGAAATGTTCGCCCTAGTCTGAGATAAGACTGATTAGCATTCTCCATACAGAAGCAGACTCACCAGTCATAAGCGATATAAGGAAATTTGAGCTTTTATCATGAACTTCTTCTGACCCCATTGGCCATTGCCCTTAAAAACAAAAGATAGAAACAGGAAGTAGGGAGATAGAGCTTTCTCAAATGAGAGGGGATGAAGAGATGGAGGGGCAGAAGGGGCTGAAAAAGCAATGAAGATGTGTTATGTACATGTATCAGCTCAACACAAGGAGTGCAAACATCATGCGCTCCAAGCATGTACTTGAAAAAAGCTAGCATGAAGGTCATTACCTAATTTTTGAGGAGCCACAGGAAGTACATGTCCTTTTGGACATAAAGACATCAGAGGTGGGAAGGTAGAGATCCCTAGGACAGGTGTGTGTGTGTGGGGGGATTGTTATAGAGTTTCTCATGGGAATTTTGAATAAAATAGTAAAACATTTTTTAGTCCTGACTCTTCCCCACTAATCATAGCCTAGATTTCCACCCCAAGTCAATCAGTTCAGACATGGATATTGTTTTCTACAAATTAAAAATGTAAGATACCTTTGAAAAGGGGGGCTGCTCAAGGTGGTCCTTCAGTATGTGGCTCTTCATCTTCCTGAATTATAGCTCTATTCGTGAAACCACAGAGCTCTCAGAAACAAATTTCCTTAAAAATCCCTAGAGAAGAAGCTGCACCTTTTGAGAAGTCACTGCCCCACCATTGCATTTCAAGAAGGCAGACTTGGCTGGGCATGGTGGCCCACCCAGAAATCCCAGCTACTTGGAAGCTAAGGTATCTCAGGTTTGAGGCCAGCCCAGTCAACTTAGTGAGGCCCTTTCTCAAAAATAAAATTGAGGGGGCTTGGATGTAGCTCAGTGCAAAGCGCTTGCCCAGCGTGTGCAAGGCCCTGGGTTCCATCCCCTGCCCCCCTCACATCCAGCAGGCAGACTTAAGTCAAGCTCTCCAGAGTTGCACAACTCCTGAGGCCCACATGAAGGAAACTAGGAGGATGAATACTGCCAAAGGTCAAGCAACTGAGTTGAAACTGTCTTTTGTTTGGTCAACTACAGGAACCTGTCCCCAAATGACCCTGGGCTACACAAGACAATCTCAGAAGGCAGGTTCTAAAAGCAACCTTTCTGAAAATGGAAGAGATATTTTCCTATCACATTAATTGTCACTATTTACTTTATACAATAAAAAAATAGATAGATAGAGACAGAGACAAAGACCCCCAAATTCAACTTGGATTCAAATGAATAAACCTACTACTACCTAAGACCACCCTATAAAAGACACCAGGGCAGGTACATGGGAGGTACAAAGACTATTCACACATGATCCTTGCCCCAGCACAGTTTAAGAAAGAAAGGGTAAGCATTTAGTCAATAAGAAGTATTAACTGCCCCCCCCCCCGCAAAAAAAGTGAATTAGAAGGTCTAGGGATGTAGCCTTAGTGCCAGACAGCTTGTCTACTGTGTGCAAGACATAGGGTCTGATCCCCAGCACCCCCCCCTAAAAGAGTGAATTAGAAAGCAATATCATAACTCGCATATTTAGTTGGTCATGGTGGCACACACCTGTAATCCCAGCATTTGGGGGCTGAGGCAGGAAGTTCACAAGTTCAAGGCTAGCCTGGACTACATTAGGAGACCCCACCTCAAACAAGCAAAAGAATAAAACTCATTCATATATTTAATGGTATTTTTTTTTAACCAAGAGCATATGAACGTTTATTTCAACAAACTGATTTTGAAAGTCTAATGAGGGAAATATCTCATTAGTTCCATTTTGTAAGTCTTAGTATATGAGAATAAATGTGTTTTACAGGGAAGCAGCTAAAATTAGAGCTAGTTTTTAAAGACAACCCTTCTTGACTCTATTAAGCGCCAAATATATCAAAGTTTTTCTAAAATAAATGGATACATCAGGTGCATTTATACTATTCTCTTAAGAGTTTATTATAAATCAGTTTCATAGGCCACAAGAAATAAAAGGACTATATACAGCCTCACAGGAAACAGGCAAGGACCAGAGGAGGGTCAAGATGAGTGTAGGGCCTCAGTGGGTGAATTCCCAGGGGAGAGGACCTTGTAAGGGAAACCAGACAATCCGATGAGACACTGGGAACAACAGCATAACAAACTACTTCCGTAACTCCGGCCAAGGTCAAAGAAGGCCTCACATACCTGGGGGAGGGGGCCGCATCCCTGGAGGGGACATGCCCATAGGAGTCCCTCATCCAGGAGAGATCCCCACTGGGGAACTCATGGGTGGCTGCATGCCTGGAGGGGGTGGCCCTAGCCCCATAGGAGGGGGAGGACCCCCACGGACGGGTGGGTACTGGGTCAGGGCCCCTGCAATACTAGCTGTGGCAGCAGCTGCAACAGTGCCTCTTCCTTGTGAGGTCATCACCTGTTGAGATGGCCCACCAACCCCATGGACTGGCCCAGCAGGAGCCTGTGGCATGGGAACACCAGCTGGGATTCCTCTACCAGCAGCCCTACCAATTCCTGGGCCCCCAGCAGCTCCAGCAACTGGCACTCGGGCAATGCCGATATCTTTGGGAGGAGGTCCTTCTACTATCATCAAGACCAGGTTCTTCCCTCGAAGCAGCACCAGGCCGAGGACCCGTTTCTCTTCCCTTTCTGCTTGCTTAAAGTTCTTTGGCTTGATCTTCCTGTATTCATCACAGTCACAGAGGATCAAATTCATATGCTTGTCGAAAGCCTTGAAGGTACCAATGAAGATCCAGCCATCTTGTAGGATGCACCTCATCCTGTAGTCAGTGTGCTGCAGCATCTTGCTGCTCTTGCCCACCATCATGGTGGCGGTTCTGATGGTTCGGATTCATGCCGGATTTGCTTCTTTAATGGTATTTTAAAATGCAGTACGAGTGAATGAGTCCCTTTTCTCATATTTTTATCTAGTAAATCCATGTTTCTCTTATTTGGATCTCTCCCTCTTCTACTCTCCTTTTCTTTTATCTGATCCCCAAACCAGTTTAACATCAGTGTTACTGCAGGTGTGGGGCCCATTGGTATTGACAATTTATGCAAAAATAGGCTTCAAGTTCTTTGCAGTTTACAGATGTGTAATTACCATGTTAATATAAACTGAGAGCTTTCCATGAGTTGGTGTCAGACTAATTGGACCCAACTCACAGTAGCCCATGGTAGTGGATACTGTCGCCCAGTGACTTCACAGCAAGACATTCCTGGAATAACTAAGAGGATGCTGAGCTCAGTTTTCTGGATCCCAACTGATGTTTGGAAAAACTGGGTTAAGTAGGATATAAAAGAAGAGGGTTCAAGCCTAATACCAAACTGGATGATTTCCTCCTTTAAAAATATTGTTTTCATATGGGCAAAAGTCTCATAGATCCACCAGTCCCTTTAGCTACCTGTTCTTTGATGACTTGCTTTTTGCCAAATGCTATGGTTTAGATCTGAAATGTGTTTGGGAGGTGGGGCCTGGTGAGAAGGGGTGAGTCAGGGGGTGTGGCTGAAAAAAGGATGTTCTTGTCCTGGGTCTCTGCTTCCTGACTGCCTTTAGTTAAGCAGCTTCCCTCCGCCAGGCCCTTCCACTGTTCCGTTTCTGCCTTAGAGCCAGCCAGCCATAGGCTGAATCCTCTGAAAACTGTGAGCCAAAATAAAGCTTTCCTCCTTTAAGTTGCAGGTGTCTGATATTTTGTCCCAGGGGTACAAAACTAGCTAATACACCAAGCAAGATAACTGATTTTCAAAACAGGAAATGTGGAAAGGTGGATATAAGCCATGATTCGCCCAATAACAAGGCAGCAACTGGATGCTTGCCTGCAAAGGAAGTTTGTCTCCCTACAAGGAAGAGGTTTATTCCCATCCGGCACAAGGAAAAAGAAAGCTATGAGCATCAACAAAATATATGTGTCTTTTGGCAGAATAACAGGTCAATGGTGGCTTCAGACTTCATAGAAGGATATTTAACACTCTGGAAAGCCAGGGGAACAGTCCCAAGGTTCTGAGGCTGAAATCTGGCAGATTTCCTGAGTGACACGGAAATGTCAGCACTGAAGTTTCCAAGAACATAGATTTCAAGCCAGTCATTGTCTGGCATCAGAGTTATGCTGAGTCCGGGCCTCATCCAAGGCTGCAAGTTGATTAAAACAGGTCTCTCCCAGATTGTGTCCACAGCTGCAACACCCGGGGAAGACAGAAATAGAACGTCTCATGTTTACTTCAGCCATACTTCCTGGGGTCTGTGCTGGGGTATTGGATACTGACAAATAACAGAAGTGAACCAAACCCCATTGGTTTCATCAAGAATAACAAAAATTGTGTCTATAAAATCAGTGAGGCTCTTTTCAAACTACGATCCAGATCAGCAAAATAGGAGGGACAGCTTAGCAGAGAATGAAGTGGTGGAGAGGCCAGGCTGGAGTAAAAGGGTGCTGAACACGGCAGGGCCTCTGGATCTAGGTCTGGCTGTGTGTTTCCACTGTGTGATCTGTCATCGAGTGACTTTGGAGTCATGAAATACTGGAGTTAGAAGTCCCTGGAGGTGATGGCAGAACTAACTAGAATTGACATTGACATAGTGCTTACTATGTGCCAGGCATGAGATTATTTATTTGTATTTTCTTTTTTACTTGGTTTGTTTTTCTCCTGGCAGTATTGTGAATTAAGTCAGGGATGCTCGGTCATGGAACTACATCCCCAGCCCTTTTCATTTTTCATTTTGAGGCCCTGGCTAAGTTGCCCAGGCTGGGCTTGAACTTGCAATCCTCCTTCCTCAGCCCCCAAGTAGTTGGGACACAAGTGCATGCTGCTGTGGCTGGCTATACGTGGCTAGCTTTCTTTTAGCTCTACGATGATGCTATAAAGAAGGCGTTAGGATTCTTATTTTGCAAATACAGTTTAAATACATCTTGTCCAAGGCCACTATGGATGCATGGTAGAACTGGGACACATGCTATCTTAGTTATTTTCTGTTGCTTTGAGTACCTGAGACATGGTTTCTTATAAAAGGAAGAGGTTCATTTCTTAGTGTTCTGGAGGCCAGAAGTCAATCAGCACCGTGCCCACTCCTGGCTCGTAAGTGGCGAATGCCTCCTTGCTGTGGGGAGCTGGCCCAGGCTTGCTTCCTCTTTTTATAAAGCCACGACTGTCATGATGACCCCATCCTCTCTATTTCGTCTAATTTTAGTTACCTTCCAAAGGCCCTAACTCCAAGGAACATTAACAAATGACTTTGGAGGTTAAGCTTCAGCCTATGAGCCCCAGGGATATACCCAAACCATCCAGTGGGCCAGGGCCAGTCTGAGGCCAGGATCTTACCTCTTAGATACCAGCTCCTTGGAGGGCTGAGGGAGCCTTAGAAAAAGGTGCAGTCTAGACATCCCGGCCACAGTCCCTAGGAGTTCTTTAAATCAGTTCAGCAGAAACATGAAAGATTTTTATTGAAAACTACAACCTACACTGTGTAATAGAAACCGTGCATAATTTAATATGAAAATTACAGAGTGCACCAGTGGGTTCTAGCTTGGCCCGCAGCTCTCTCTTCACTGGAGAACTGACCAGGACTCTTCACCAGGGTGCAGGGTGGATGACAGGGGCCATTGCTGCCCTTCAGCCTCTTGAACTGGGGTATCTTCTTGTGCTTCAGTTTTCAGTCACTTTGCCAGTTTGTAAAAAATACCAATGTATAAGTGCCATTCCTTAAGCCTCTGATTTAATTGCTCTGAGGGGACCTCAGGGACTGATCTTTTTTTTAAAACTCTGCAACTGAGTACATCCTATGTGGGCAGCTGCTGGTTTAGACATTTGCTTATAGCCTGGCAAATGGCTGCATGTTGGGCTTTCCTACCTGAAGGTAGTTTTGATTTTGTTTTTTCTATGATGTGTGGAGATGGATTGGGCTTTGAAAACTTTTTGACTCCTAGGAAGAAGCTGTAACATAACTTGTTGGAATCTGATCTGAAAACACCCCTGTTTAAACTCCCCACTCCGTGTCCCATGAAGCTGGCAAAAGATTCTTCTTACAACATTGCTTCAAGTGTACTGTAATTACTTTATACCTCAGATCTATAGATTGCACGGGGCTATGTGCTATTGATACAGCCCAATGTGAAGGGACTATTTTTGTCCTGTGATAAACTCTGGTGCCTATATGTGCTGTTCATTTAAAATACACATAGGCATACACATACACACATTTTAGTTCCATTTTAGGTCTTGGTGGCAATGCCAGGGTGTCTCCAAGTCCCACTTGGCCCTTAATCACTGATTAGAGGTTAAGAGGTTGAGGTAGATGGTACCTTAATTCTAAAATGAGGAAGCCAGCCAGGTATGGTGTTGCAGGCCTATAATCTCAGCACTCGGGAGACTGAGGCTGTAGTATAGCTGGGAATTCAAGGCCAGCTGGAGCTACATAGTGAGTTAAAGACCAGCCTGAACTACATTCCAAGACCCTGTCTCAAAAACCCAATACTAAGTTTAAAAAAAAAAAAGAAGACAAGGCTGACACCTAATGGAATACCCAAACCTCAGACTCCAGTCTCTTGTGCTAATAACCTTTCCTCTTTGCCTCACTGCCACACTTAAAAATTTCTTTTGTGGCATTTCCTCTTTATTAACCCTATCTCTGTCCTATTCTATTCCAAGTCATAATTTTATACCCAAATTATTACAATAGCCATGGGAGAGGGGTGGGGGAGCCAGAAGGATGCACATACAGGTGTCAACAGTGGTTGGGTTTGAGTGGTAGGCATCTGGTTTTAATATTTTTCGTGTTAGTTTCTCTGTGATTTGTATATACTTTCATAAACAAGTAGTAATCTTCCTAAAGAGAAGCAAAACCTCCACTGGATCTGAATGTTTACGTCCATTATCCAGCCCAGTCTGTGGCCAGATGTCAGAGCTGCCTTTTGCAAATGCATTTTTCCTCCAGTCTTTATCCTGCTTATACCTCCTGGGCTCCTTGCGAAAGCCCAAACTCCTGAAATTGTGAATCTCTAAGGTAGACCTACCCCCTGCCTGTCCCCTCACCCAGCAGCAAACTGCACAGTCCTCTCTTCCTGGGGTCAGCAGAGTCGGGGTCACCTCCCTGGCTTATGCTGTTCTCTCCACGGAGAGCCCCATGCCCTGTCCTTTCCTCTTCACTTGTCTAAACATCACCCTTTGGAACTCAGCTCAAGTACATCCTCTGCCAGCTCATCCATGTCACCTTTATCAGGGATGGCAAATAGTTTTCATCTTATACATCTGGTCCAGGCAGGGGAAAATAGTGGCATGGGGAATTGAGAAGGAATGAGTTCTATGCTCAGTAATCGTTCTCCCATAGGCACAAGAAGAAGTTACAGAATATATGTCACGTATTTTCCATCCAGATCTATATCCATTCATTCGTGTGTGTGTGTGTGTGTGTGTGTGTGTGTGTGTGTGTGTGTATTTGAGATAAGTTCTTTTTTTTGGTTGTCTATCCTTTTTCTTAAAATTAAATTTTATTTTATTTTATCCCATTCCCCCTCTCAAGCGACAAGTTCTTGCTCTGTAGCCCAGGATGGCCTTGAACTTGCAATTTTCTTACCTCAGCCTCCCAAGTGGTAGGGTTAGGTATGTGCCACTGTAACCATTTTTTTTAAAACCTGGAATATCCAATAAGGTGGTCAGTGACTAGATGTGGCTCTTTAAATTTAGATTAGCCAAAATTAAATATAATTAAAATGTCCAGTTCCTTAGTTGGATGGCCCACACTTCAGGGGCTCAAGAGCCATGTATTTCAAGGCATGATGGCTGTATTGCCAGGCTGTATTGCCAGTGCCTTAATCCCAGCACTCAGGAGACTGAGGGAGGAGGATTACAAGTTCAAGGCCAGCATGGACTACATATCGAGACCCATCTCAAAAAAAAAAAAAAAAAAAAGGCATGTATCAAACAGCAAGGATAATAGAGCCTTTCTACTGCTACCAAAAGTTTTATTACACAGCCTTGTTTTAGACATAGAGTTGTGTACATAACAACACAGGACAGGACATATTTGTTGTGTGTGTGCCTTTTTGCAGTGAGACTAAAAGATTTTATGGGCAAGAGTCAGAAATATTTTATAAGTATTGTTGAGTTAAATTTTTAGTACTAAAATGGAAGTGTACTATAAAGTATAATTAATTTGGAATTCAGGAAACTAAGTTTCTGGCCCCAACTCTTCTGCCAATTGGTGTGAGTCTTGAAATATTTCATTTAACCATAGTAGGTCCTAATTTCCTTAAGTGTAAACAGTTGTACATTAAGCTATATTGAAGGACATTTCCAGGTTCTTTGTATTATATATGGAGCATTTACTTTTAAATTTAAAAATGCAAACACATACATGCTCAGTGAAAACAAGCAGATTAGAAAATATTCTAGTTTAGTTTATATTTTATTTTTTGTGGTACTAGGGATTGAACCCAGGGCCTTCTCACTGAACTACCTCCCCAGACCTTCTTTTTTTATTTTTTAGGGCTAAGGTTAGGGTTAGAGACAGAGACTCACTAAGTAGTTATGTTGCCCAGGGTAGGCTTGAACTTGTAATCCTCCTGCCTCGGCCTCCCAGAGGAATTTGAAGTGTCCACCACCACCAGCATTTTTACTTTTTGCAGTGCTTGACACATGCCTTACACGTGCTAGGCAAGCACTCTCCCAGTGCTTTAAAGCCTCAGCCTTCCTGGCTATTTTGAGACCTGTTTGTCTAATTTCCTAGTGGGACCACCGTTTCAGGATTTAACCCTCTGCTATATCTGCAGCTGATTTCTTGAACCCAGGGTCTTGCGCGTGCTGCCTAGGCAAGAACTCTACCGCTGAGTTACTCCCCGGCCCCGAATTCTTCTTTGAAGAGAACCATGGCAAAGATGCAGTGATGCCCAGTGTCAAGTATGCAGATCTGGGGCAGGTCAGATGGGGGCTTAGGCAGCTGTCCTCTCATGTGACGTCCACCTGCGATTAACACAGAAGTCAGACCTGCACACTCACCAGCCGGTGCTGCCTACCTTTGCCACTGCTTTAAACAAGGGACCAACGGGCCGGGGATTTAGCCCAGTGGTTCAGTCGCCTGCCTCCCAAGTGCAAGGACCTGAGTTCGATCCCTGGTACCAAAAAAACCCAAAAAAACAAGGGACCAGTGAGCTGGGACATGCTGGCTAAGAAGTTTCTCTTTTACATTTTTTTTTTTTCTTTCTTTTCTTTTTTTTTTTTTTGTTGTTTTTTGGTGCCGGAAACTGAACTTGGGTCCTTGCGCTTGCGCAGCAGGTGGCGAAACCACTGAGCTAAATCCCCAGCCCATCTTTTACATTTTTAACAAGTTGGGGGATAAAGAAGGAAGAAAAATATGCAAATGAGCTGGGCATGGTGGTGCATACCTGTAATCCCAGCACTTGGGAGGCTGAGGCAGAAGGATCACCATGGGTTCAAGGCCAGCCTGAACTACATAGCAAGACCCTGTTTCAAAAAACCAAAAAGAAAAATATGCAATAGAAACTGGACAGCTCATAGACCACAGTGAAAGCATTCCATGTGTAGCTGCACCACCAGGCAAGTGCTTCGTTTCTGAAAGGCCACAGGGCCCAAAGCTCAGCACAGTAGGGAAAAGCTCCATGCTCTGTGTGTTAGCACTGATGATGGGAAAAAGCAGCAGAGCTGCTGGGAGCAAAGGGGGCACTTGCTTATGTCACCTTTCTATCCAGACACTGCAAAGCAGGCAGGGGCCTGTGACCCCGTGTTCTGAGGGCGGAAGTTGAGTCCTCGAATCCAGAGTCCGTGCCTTCTGTCTTGGCTTTGGGAATTTGATGAGTCACAGTGTCTGGCTGAGTCACAAGCCAGGCTTAGTGGTGCACACGTGTAGGCCTACTTAGGAGGCTGAAGCAGGAGGATCGCTTGAGCCTGGGAATTTGAGACCAGGCTGGGCAACACAGTGAGACCCTGTCTCGAGAAAACAAAAAACAAACAAAACCAGCGCTGGGGCTGTAGCTCAGCGGTTGAACATGTGCCCGTATGTGTGAGGCACTAGGTTTGAACCCCAGGAGCACAATGAAACAAAATAAAATCGGAAGGCTCTTTCTTAGAAGGGGAAAGCTGTGAAAATCCTTGGTGGTCCAAGGCTATCTAAGGAGGGAGCTGCATTTGTATCTCAGCTTGCTCTCCCTTTCCTCTCGCTGCTGTGCCTGTCGGCACTGTGGGATCTAGATCACATGGGGAAATAAAGGTTCTGAGCTGGGGAGGCTAACCACGGCAAGGCCAGGCCAGTGTCTGCACTCGGTGGCACCGCCGTAGGTTCTAGACACGTGCAAAGGTCGTGGTTTCTCTTACTTTTCTTTCCGGTGCCCATTGGGCAGGTGTCCACCTGTGGACTTCCCCAGCCCTTTCTTTCTAAGCCTGTACTCGAGGCTGGCACCAAATCTTGGCTTCCAAAATATACTTCCCCTTAATTATCTAACCTTCCCACTTTGGCATCTTCCCCTGCACTCTGGCCTCTTTGCTTCTCTTTTTGACCTGTTCTGTCCTCTGGACTAATATCCAAAGCCCTTGGCTCCTGTGTACACAGCTGCCATTATATAATCCAGTATGCCTCACCTCCAATAAAAATTCACATTTATAAAAAATAGAGAAATATGAAAAGTAATTCTTCCCTGAAATCCTTCCATTTGAAAAAGGAACATCCCTCCCTCGTGCTTCTCCTTATCTGCATTACATTGTAGTAGTTGATAATTGGAAGAAGCCCCTTCCCCTAACTGGCTGGAAGCAAATTCACCTTGGTATTTGCAAGTTACCCGGTACAGTGGAGAGCATATCCTTGCTTCCACTCTGGCTCATAAACTAACTTTCCCTCATTTGGTGGCAGTCGTGGCCAAGCTCATTAAATATACCCAGTGGCCTGGGTCATGATCTTATGAAAAATAGTATTTGCTTCAGTTGGTACAGATTCATTTGGCGAAATTCCCAAGCTACTCAAGGATGAGTCTAGTGCAGCGTTGGGTTCCCGGGGGCTCCCAGTTCATGGTGCTGCACAATGTCTGTGCTCTGTTATTCTGCACTGGGATCCTCAGCCCAGAGCAGTGCTGTTGTCATGTCCAGGAGGCCTCGCTCCGCTCCAGGTCCAGATGCTGATGGCAGCTCTGGATATGCTTCCCTGACACACAGTACTTACAGTCTCTCTTCTGCACTCATAGCAGCTGTGAGACCCTGAGATGAGCAACAGAAATTAAATTATTAAAATTTGAGATAAACATACCATATGCAAAACTATGCTGAATGTTAAAAAATTTTCGGACTTTATTACAGGGATACACACAATGCCATACCCTCCCGCTCCCCCAATACTCTCCTTCACTTCAAACACACTTATCCCATCATTCTTGCCACTTTCTGTAGGAGTTCTGGAAACACTTTCATTGACGTCTTCAACTGTGCTCTTGTGGTTGCCTCCATGTCCTGAATAGATTAAAATTGTTTACCTTACTGGGCGTGGTGGCACACGACTGTGATCCCAGCACTTGGGAAGCTGAGGCAGTAGAATTGCTGCAAGTTCGAGGCCAGCCTGGGCTATATAATGAGTTCAAGGCAGCCTGAACTACACAGCAAGATCCTGTCCCTCAAAAAACAAACTGTTTACCTTTTGTGGTCATTTTGACTTTGGGGAAGAACCAGAAGTCGCAGGGTGCCATCTCTGATGAAAAAGGTGGATAAGGGAGCACTGTAATGTTTTTATTGGGCAGAAATTGCTGTACATGTAAAGTATTAACTGCTTCAGAAAGTGGCAAGAATGGTAGGTTAAATCTGTTCAAAGCGAAGGACAGTATTTTGAGGGGGGTAAATGGCAATGTGTCTTTTACTATAATAATTTTTTATTTAAATACATTCATCATATTTTAACATACCTTGTATATGTGGAAAAGCCAACCATCTTTGGGAATCTTTGTTGTTAAGACTGTGGTATAAACCTAATAGTTATAGGGCCAGGGATTTAGCTCAATAGCACCGCACCTGCCTCGCAAGTGCAAGGTCCTGAGTTCGATCCCCAGTACAAAAAAAAGCCAACCTAATAGTTATAAGCTGAGATTTTTGGAATTTGAGTGGTTGGGTTCCAGGCTTCCTTTCCACTAACAATTAACTCCCCTTGTTTCTCATTTGTATGAGGAAATAGAGATTACAATAGTACTTGCCACATAGATTTTTTTTTTTGGTACCGGGGATCAAACTCAGGTCCTTGCACTTGGGCAGCAGACGGGGAAACCACTGAGGTAAATCCCTGGCCTAGAATTTTTTTGAGTACAAGGGATGCCTAATAAATATATGTATTAGTATTTTCTGCATACGTACAAAGGGCATGATCTAGTACAGTGTTTCTCAACTTTTTGAGGCTCTGGACATCTGAAGCAGATAACATTCAGGATATCCCATGAGATATAAATCTCACAATAAAAATAAATATATCCTAAATGTTGCACAGAACATACTATTCCAATGCATCACTTTTATTTGCTAAACGTGGCAGTCTTGTCTTTATGTTCTTCAAAATTATTGAGGAATCAATCCTGCTTCTGTGGTTGTATCCATTGATATTTACTGCTTTAGAGATTTATTAAAATATTTATTAGTTCTCTTAACAGTAGTTAAGTTTGTTTTTTGTTTTTGTTTTTGTTTTTTGAGACAGGGTCTTGCTATGTAGTACAGGCTGGCTTTGAACTCACTATGTAGCCCAGGCAGACCTTGAACTCATGGCGATCTTCCTACCTCAGCCTCTGAAGTTCTGGGTTTATAGGCGTGTGCCATCTCACCTGGTTAATAGTTAAATTTTATGTTAACAAAAATAACATTTTAATTGAGAAATAACTACATTTCTAATCGTATCAATGAACTTTTCATGTTCTGTACATTAAAATCCTTGGCCTGTCTTGTACTTTGAGTAGATCTTTTACCTACATGTGATTCTGTAACATCATACATCGCTCATTTGGAAAATATTTACTGAGTTATGAAAGATCTTCCCTTTTTTTGGTACCAGGGATTGAACTTGGGTCCTTGCTCTTGAACAGCAGGTGGCCAAACCACTGAGCTAAATCCCTGGCCCCTCCTTTTTTTAAAAAAAAAAAGACTAGGTCTCACTATGTAGTTCAGGCTGGCCTGAAACTCATGGTGATCCTCCTGCCTCAGCCTTCCAAGTGCTGGGATCATAGGCGTGCAGCACCAGGCCTGGCTAAAAGATCTAACTACTGATATATTTATTATATAATGCAATATTAAAATTTTGTTACTGTCACAATTTATAAGAGAAGCCTTTGACTATTGGCAAGTTGGCCAACTCATGGTGGTAAATGCACGTTCCCCAAATTTTCATTCTACTTGAAAGCTGATATTTCATCATTGGAAATAAATGCTGTCAGTTGTGCTCTTTGAAGTGACAGGTCCCTCCCTCCCCTGCCACCGTTCTTTTCTTCCTTCTGCTACTGGGGATTGAATCTAGAACCTTCTCATTAAGCTTCATTCCCAAATCTTTTTTATTTTTCATTTTGAAATGGGGTCTTGCTAAGTTACCCAGGCTGGCCTTGAACTTGTAATCTTTTTGCCTCAGCCTCGGAGAGTGCTAACATTACAGGCATGTGCTACCACACCTGGCATTTTTTTCATTTCCTAGAACATATCTGTGAAATATCAAAGACTAAATAACTGTAGGTAGTTCTTTCAAGTACAGATGACATTCCAGGACCAAAGTGGCTAGTTCACCAGCAACTTAGTCATACACTGTTTCTCCTGGAGATGACCATCATAATTTGGTACACAATAGAGCTTTATTGTACTTTCCATATATTTCAGTTTTGTTTCGTTTTGTTTTTTTTGGTACCAGGGATCAAACTCAGGACCTTGACTTGCGAGGCAGGCAGCAGCACCACTGAGCTAAATCCCCAGCCCACTTTCCATATATTTTAGAGTTGAGATTTAATAAAATTAATATTTTACTGCTTTATCAAAACACTGGTTTTTTTGTTTTGTTTTGTTTTTGGTACTGGGCATTGAACTGGGGACCTTGCACTTTCGAGGCAAGCAGTGGAACCATTGAGCTAAATCCCTGGCTCAAAACACTGTTTATTGTAGAGGGTGGTTTTTTCCCCACTTCTGGGAATTGAACTCAGGGCTTTTAGCACACTGGGCAAGTGGTCTATTACTAATTTACATTCCCAGCTATTTATTTATTTACTTACTTACTTATTTATATGGTACTGGGAATAGAACCCAGGGCCTTTGCACTGAGCTACATCCCTGGTCCTTTTTATGTTTTATTTTGGGACATGTTCTTGCTAGGTTGCCCAGGCTGGGCTTGACTTTGCAATTCTCCTGCCTCAGCCTCTCAGTACCTGAGATTGCAGGTATGTACCATCACGCCTGGCTATGACATACATTCTTAAGGAAACTGGGTTTTTAAAAACAAAGTAAAAGCAAAACACCTTGGAGTGCCTGGTGATGAAAATGTCATGATTATGAGTCCATTTTAGTGGCTGCCTTTTACAGTGGCAGCAGATTTTATGTACCATTGCCTTCTTGTCACTAGCACAAATGTCAATGTAGTGAATTAAAGAGTCTTGGTGACTTCCTAGGGTTACAGGGACTGTACAGAACTTCTGGTCTAGGACCTAATGTTCCCAGTGAAAGAAAGACAGCTCTGGATAGTGTAGATTCCTCACGTGCTCTCTTGCCTGTTCCATCCTCTCCTTGCTTGGGCAACTTGGGAGATCACCAAAGGCTTCTGGAATCTTCCTTCTGGTCTGCGTTAAGGCCTGGCTGGGCGGGAAGCCATTTCTGAGCTTACCCTCCTGGCTCTTCAAAGTCCTTTCCATAGACATGAGGGGTTTAAGTGACCTATGGGAGTTCCCAGGCCTTTGGAGAGTTCTGGGATATCCAGATGCTCCAGAGTAAGTCTCCACGTCTCCTTCTCCCTTTTCTCTTTCCATGTCCCCAGGGAGCTCAAAACCCTTTGCAGACTCTAAAACCATTCTGCAGGCCAAATGTATGGCCTCACAGATACCCAGGGTAGAATCAGCCCTTAAAGCTGACCCATGCTCTAAAACAGGCCTGCGGGACAGGGCGGCAATCTCCTCAGGTTCTTATTCTGCTCCACCAGAACTCTGTAGTTGAAAGTTCCAGGGTACACCTTTACCTTGGCATACAGAAGAGCAAAGATTCAGCTTGGAATTGTGTGGCTGGAGTCAGGAAGTGTTATTGTAAACCACTTACATAAAACAGGAGCCGCAGTGCTTTCTCGGGGACACATAACTTAGTCTGTGAGCAGCATGAGATAGCAGTGAATCCAGTAGCATCCCAAGCACTGTATAGAGCACAAGGAGTCCTTGAAAAAGAATACAAAACAAGAGCAGCATACAAATACTAAAAAGAAAAAAGAAAAAAACCACAGTGTCTTAACACAACCTACAGGGTTTTAAATCAAATACCAAATTTGTGACCACAGGGGGAAAAAAATGATCCAAAAAGGTTTAGCAGAGGTGCAGGAACCCACACTGCTTAGCTGGGTTTTGTGGTCAGATGAGGCCTCAGGACAGAGTTGGTCAATAGACTGGACTGACGGAGGTGGGTATAGGGGTCGGAGAAGGTGTGGGGGGGTCGTGAAGAACAGGGCCCAATTGGCTCTAACACAGGGAGGCACAAGATAAGGGCAGGTGGACCTCCATGTACAGGCAGACCTGTCCCGGGACGTGAGTGTGACTCAGGCGGTGAGCTCGAGCTCCAGGGAGACCTGCCTGGATTCTCTGTCTGCTGACCTGTTTGATACAACCAAATGAGACCTCTTCTGTCAAGCTCATGGTCATTGTGCACACATAATGAGCAGTGCTTGTTTTTTGGGTTTTTTTTTGGTGTGGTTTAATGGCTAGCTCAGCTGCTAGCTTGTCCTTATAATTAATTTTTCTTATTCAGTTTTTAAAAATGAAAAAAAAGCCAGGCATGGTGACACAGGCCTGTAATTTCAGCACTTTAGGAGACTGAGGCAGGAGTGTATAGCAAATTCAAGCCCAACCTGAGCAATTTAGTGAATTAGCAAGTCCCTGAGACCCTGTATCAAAATAAAAAAATAAAGCCAGGCATGCTGGCATACGCTTGTAATCCCAGTATTCAGGAGGCTGAGGCAGGAGGATAACTGCAAGTTTTTAAGAAATAAATTTTATTTTATTCCATTCTCCCCTCGCCCCTCCCCTTCCTATGTATAGAAGCTTTGTTTCCATTTTTTCCTTCTATTTTCACTTTTTTTTCTTGTCCCTTTCTTCCTTTCTCCCTCTCTCTTCCTTTGTTCCCCTTCCCATTTGAACACTTTCTTCCCATTTCCCAATATCAATTATACATTTCAGCCCTTATTTACACTTTCGGTTTCTCACACCAGAGAACAATGTGGCATTTAAACATGTGTGTCCGATTTATTTCACTTAAGAGTATGGTCTCAAGGTGCATCCATTTAGCTATAAATGTCTCAAGCGCATCCTTCTTTATGACAGAGTAGTACTCCATTGTATTAAAAAAAACACATCTTCTTTATCCGCTCGTCTGTCAATGGGTATTTGGGCTGTTTCCAGGGTTTAGCTATTACAAATTGTGCTGCTGTAAACATGGGTGTGCATATATCACTGTGGTAGGATGCTTTTAATTCTTTCGAGAAGATAGCAAGAAGAGGTATAGCTGGGTCAAATGGAACTTCTAATCCTAATTTTTTGAGAAATCTCCACACTGATTTCCACAGTGGTCGCACCAATCTACACGCCCACCAACAGTGGAAAAGGGTTCCTTTTTCTCCACAGTCCCTCTAGCATTTGTTATTGGCTGATTTCTTGATAGCAGCCATTCTTTTTGGAATGAGATGGTATCTCAGCAGGATAACTGCAAGTTTGAGGTCAGCCTGGGGTACTTAGTGAGTTCAAGGCCAGCTTGAACTACATAACAGATCCTGTTTCAAAACCCAAACCGAAACAAAACAAAAAACAATAACAACAACAAAAAAAGAAAAAACAAGAAAAGGGTTGAGATATTTTGAGAGCAATGAGACAGGGTCTCCCTGGCGTTCAGGCTGGCCTCGAACTCGCTAGGCTATTGCATCAGCCTCCCGAGTGCTGGGATTATAGGTGTGGGCCACCACAATCCGCTGGGCTCTGGCTTTCAATTCAGGTTTCAGGTCTTCACATTTATCCATCAGCGTCCAGCTAAGTTCCCAGACTGGGAGGCTAGAGCAGACGGAGAGCCGGGGAGTCCACATGGGAGGCTGGGAGGACACATGCTCCCAAAGAGGTGAGCGCCAGAGAAGCTCCCTGGAGGTGTCACTTTGGGGACTCACTCTTCTTGGGTTCGCCTGGAAGGGCAACAAGGACAGGACTGCCCAGAAGAGGCCGGGCCAGACCCTAAGAATGGGAACGAAAGGCTGAGCAGCCCCGGAGAGCAAGGAAGGGGGTGAGAAGGCGGAGCTTGTGTCCCTGGGGCATGGAGGAGGCCCAGGGGACTTGCAGCACTGTGGGGAGAGGCGGTGAGCGGCAGCCTCAGCCTCAGGCCCAGTGAGGACTCCACCCTCCATTCTCTTCTCCCGGGAACCTGGGTGATCACCACGCCAGTGCCCCGCACTGCACCGGGAGGCGCCTGTGTCATAGCCACAAGGAGGGCTCACGCCATGGTCCCCTCTCTTCTCTCCAGGAAACCAGGCTGGGAAAGAGGGGAGAGCAGCCAGGAGAGAGGGAGAAGCCCGGAAGACCGGGTTGGCTAATCGTGTCAGAGGGCAGAGGAGGAGAGCAGTTGTGCAAGCCTCCAGAAGACAGCCCAGGGCTGCCCGGCCCTGTCACTTGCCCCTGAGCCCGGAGATAAGGGCAGATAAGCGGCCATTGGTGATACCCACCCAAAACAGATTGGTCACTCTGACCCAGAAGTCCAGTGAATTGCTTTCAGTCACAGAACTAACCCAGAGCTTCTGTAACCCGAGGAAACTGAACATAAGATGAGACCCCTACCTAGAAGGTAGGGAGGATGGGGTCACAAAGGCAAAAATTCTTCCAACCCTGCTTTGGAGGATGGCTCTGCTCCCGGTTGGAGAGCTGTCAGTTCTTTCAGACACCTTCCAGGGCTCTTGATTTTTAAAATTTCATAAATGAGGAAAACAGGCTCAGAGAGGTCAAGGTACTTGCTTAAGGTCACACAGCTGGAGCGTAGAAAAACTGTGGTCTCAATTCTTCCTTCAGTTTCCTTTCCACTCGACCAGACATCTTACACGTCTGCAATGCAGCATTATGAGTGCTCTTGGGGACTGAGGTGGGGGCAGGGACGAGAGCAGGCCCTTTCCTATTTGCCTAACCTGTGTGTGTAATTCTGAAGCCAAAGCAAACTCTTGCTCCTTCTCTAGGCAGTCCTGGGTCTGCTGTCCTTTGGTGAGCAGGGCTCACAGGGCTGAATAACTCCTTTCTCAGACGGCCCCACCTGGAGCTGAGGACGCAGGTAGGTGTGTGTTGCCCACTGAGGCTTGGACCCTGTGGAGCTCCTGAGGCGCTATGGGTAGAGCAGGTAGACAGGTGACCCCCATTCCCTCTCCTTTTCTACTTAACCCCAGCGGTGCCAGGAGGCACCTGACATTCTGGGCATGCTGATCGCTGGGTGCTAGAGGTTTCTGTGATCCTCCAGTTGTAATTGTTAACATGAATGGAATGCAAGACTTCTGGTTTGCAGCAGAGTTGCTCTTTAACTGAGACCAACTTGGAGGGTATGGAAAACAAGGTGTAGGTTTGGTTATTGTGAAAGACAGTTTGGGAAAATCTTTTTCAAGATGCATTTTCTCTACCGAGTAGAAATACCGTACATGGGGAATATCCTGTCGCTGCCGTGTACAGGTGCCCCGTGGACGCTCCCTTTGTTAACTCTTGCCTTATACACCTTTCAGTGTGGCAAGCCAGGGCTTGCTGGGATTAGAACAACGAGCTTATCACAATGCCAGCTTCAAAACAAAACAACAAAAAGCCCCTAGTACCGGGGCTTATTTCTAGATGTCCTTCCTGCTAGCTCTCCCCAGCCCTCTCACGTACACCCCCCCTCTGCACATTTGGGGTCCTTTTTCTTTTTTCTCTCCTTATGAGAAGTGTGGAAATGGAGCCTGCTTGTTCATTGACATTATTGTACATCGCACGATATCTTTGCGACCATTATATTGTGTTCTCTCAATGGTGTTTGCTCTCAGGGTGGGACATAGGCTGTTTAGTGTCTCGTAAAACATTTACCCAAAGCACTGAGCCATGGTTCTGAAGGGCATTCCGTTGCCAGAGCGTGGGAGGAGAGAGCGAGCTGGGAAGCAAGCGCCAGGTGTTTGGGAGGTACTTGTTTCGCGCTTCAGTATTTTTTAATATTTAAAATTACAGATTACATGCAATTTGGGCTCCTTTCGGCTGACAGAACAGGGGTGGTGGGAGGGAAAGGAGGGTGGTTAGAAGGAATTCCTTTCAAATTCTCTTTCTCGGTGGCTGTGTGGCTCTGGGCACCTGGAGAATTGTCATGTGAAGCCAAATGTTGTTTTTGGTTTTGCAAGAGGGACAGAACTGTCCCGGGATCGGGGTAGAATCTCCCTGTGCTTGAGGATTTACCAAGGACCGAATCGGACATTAGCATTCATTTTAGCAAGGAGTTTGGTGACAGGTGCCTGGTCTCTAGGTAGCGAGTCACCTTGTGCTTCCCAGGGTGACTCATTCCATCCGAAGGTTTTGCTAAATGGTGGCTCTGGTTTCATGAAAATACTTTCATACTTTCTACCCCTGCCCCCTCCCTTCTGTTAAACTTTGATGCGATAACAACAAATTAAAGGTCAGCCTGAAGACTGCCACTGTCTGTGTTTTAGAGCAGGACTAGTCTTGGTTCTGGAGAAACCAAGGAATAAGTAGTTCTTGGGAGTCCTGTGTCTTTATACTCTAACTTTTTTGGTGTAGAAAATGTGAGTGTATGTGATAAAACTAGAACCTTAATCAATTGTTTACATGTGATCATTGTAATAGCAAGATCGTGGACACAGATACCTGTGTTGTCAGTGGTAAAACAAATAGTGAATAGGAAAATCTAGAAAAAGAATAGCTCTGAAAGGTTTCTGTAGTCACCAGTTCTGGGGTGGAAGTATTGCAGTTTAATACATGAAATATAACAACCATATGGAATCTTTGGCCTGTGGACTGGACCAGATAAAAGTAGGAAGATGGTACTAAAATTTAAAACCTCATTAATTCTGAAAAAACACAACTTGTGTTCATTTTTGCCCAGTGATGTTGGCAGTTACTAAGCCAAGGGTCTTCTGATAAATTTCCAGTCGTTTTAAAATGGCTCAGAGAAATAATTCTTTGGAAACTAGAGGAACTTTCTCTCGCGGGGTGGGGGAAATACTTCCCTGTTGGCTTTGTGTGTTTAGGCAAACAGGACTCAGTCTCACAGCCTGGAGGTTGTAAGCATTGACATTGGGTTTCCCAGGAGGATGGCAGATTTGGTATCTGCTTAATCCATAACAGACGTCTGGGTTTAGCAGCAAGTCATTTCATTACCTCGACCACAGAAAGTTTACGTAACTGTTTTGCAAGTGGATTAAACTTTTCTTACCTCTCTTGTAAGATTTCGAAACAGGGATATGAAAATCTGCCCATCACATAGGTGCACTTACATTCTTAAGCGACCGTGAAGTTTTTGACCTTCTGTGATACCACATAAATCCAAGAGAAAAACTCTGTTCCGAAGAGGAGTTTATATGTTCATTCTATGCACTGTAAAGTAGGCTGATGTTCAGTCTGAAATTTCATTAGAGGCACAGAAAGACTCTAGGAAAAAGTAAGTCTAAACACAAACCATTTTTAGGCAGTGTTACTCCTTGTCTTGACTTTAGTCCATCAGGAAAACTGTTATTCTGTGCAATCCTTTCCTTTGGTTTGACTGGATTTTATGTTCCCAGGATCTCTGGTATCCTAAGAAAGTGGGGTCACTGAAGGTTACATTTACACCTCTTGTCAGGGGTTCTTAGAGTTTCACTGCAGTTTGTTGATGGATCAAGTCATGCATCAAATTAAGCCCTGAATAACTTGGCCCACATCGCTGGCATTTCCAACTTTGCTGCTGCGAAATCTGAGGTGATAACAATGCTTTTATGTCAGGTTGGCTTTATAAGGCATAGAATTGACTAATATCTGTCTCTACAAGGATTGTTATGTGTCCAAACTGTCCTTTAGAATGCTAATTACTCTTTTTTAAAAGGTTTGTATTTTTGGCTATACCAGGGATCGAACCTGTACCTATGCTAGGCAAGGCCCTACTACTGAGCTACAACTCCCAGTCCTTTTTTGAAGTTTTTATTTTGAGACTGAATCTGGCTAAGTTACCTAGACTAGCTTCAAATTTGTAATCCTCTTTCCATAGCCTCCCAAATAGTTGGGATTACAGGTGTGGTGCCTGATTTAGACTGCTAGTTATTCTCGATTTGTAAAAAAATAGCAGGAAGAACAATGGTAGACGCCAAAGTAAGTGGCATTTTGCAACGTGTGATAAGGCCCCAGAAGGCAGGTCTGCTGTGACTTTTCTGGACAGAACTGTCATGGCTGTAGTAAAGCATGGGTGGGTGACACCCCACCCATTCGGCGTGTGTGTGGGGACTGCTGAAAAGTCACATGTGTGGGGACCCAGGATCCATCCCCTCCAGGCAACCTGAAGCCAGCTTCCCAGAGTAATGCGCCATTGCTGGTTGCTGTGTCTGTAGGAAGCAATATAAGCCGAGGACTTACAGTTTATCTAAGTGACGCCAACACTCCTCCACTTGTCCAGTGACGCAAGGCCTCAAGGGAGGCAGTACGCTCCTTGATGGTCAGAATTAATGCTGTAATTCTGCCAGCCCACACTCAGGGCTCGTGGACTCTTAGTTTAGACAGCTTTCAATAACACGTCTGGTTTCTCAGTGCAGATCTCTCGCTTCTCCTCATTGCCAGGCTAGTGACCATTTGTTCATTCATTCATTCATTCATTCAGTACTTACTAAGGGATCATTCCCATCTCTCAGTTCTTAAATAGCACTTCTTCAAGGTAACCATCCTGCCCCTAAATTAGGTCCTGTACTTCTGCTGCAATATACAACTCACACTTGTTTTATACTTGCCTCCCTGGATAAATACAGGTTCCCTTTGGTCAAGGATCATGTCTACTTGATTCACTACTCTATCCCCAGTGCTCAGTACATACCAGGTGCTCCAAAATGGATCAAATATGTGAATAAATTAATGAATGAAAGAAGATAAATGAGGACAGGGGTGGTTAGAGGCAGGAATGCAGGAGTGAGAAACAGCAGCAGATAAAAAGGGCCAGCAACCACTGTCACTCAGCAGAGAATTAATGACCCTGGAAGCCATTGCTCCATCTCACCTGAGCATGAGCATGCAGATTTCTAAGGATAAGCTTGGCTGGCTAAGAACAGAGTGTTCTATAGCTTTTGTTTAAAATGGCTATGGTGGTGCATGCCCCATGATACTGGTGAGGCTGAGGCAGGAGGATCACAAAGTTCAAGGTCAGTGTGAACAATTTAGCAAAAAGACCATGTCTCAAAATAAAAAATAAAAAGGGCTGGGGATGTGGCTCAGTGCAAAGGCTGGGGGTTCAATCCCCTGTACCACCACCACCACCACCCCAAACAAACAAACAAAACTGGCAGTGAGGAATACAAATCAATTAGAAAAGCTTTCATCCAAGACAGTAATAGGGTTTTTGCTTCAATGGGTCAATTCAATTACTTGATCATTTTTATATTCAAGTAATTTCTACAATTGAGACACCAATGAATCAACTTACCATTCATGTAAATGTGAAAGAGACTAGAGGCAAACATCAGAGGAATCCATATGACTGCCTCAAAACAGTATTTTGAAAAATATTTTTAAACATTTTAGGTATTCTGGGTATAAAGCTTACATATACATCTGGATGCATTTGTGCATATTGTGTGACTGCTGCCTGGATCAGAGTGTAGAACATTGTCATCATCCTCGGCAACCCCACCTCTCCTTCCTAGGTCCCCACCCCCCAGCCACAGATTAGCTTTGGCTCTTCTTGGATTTCATAAAAATGGAATCTTACAATATGTGCTCTTTTGTATTTGGCTTCTTTAACTCGACATTTATGTCTGTCCATATACTAGGTGCTCAATAAAGGACCAAATATATGAATATTCATCCATGTAGTTTTGTTTTGTTCATTTATTTTGAGACAGGGTCTCGCTGTGTAGCCCAGACTGGCCTCAAAGTGGCAGCTATCTAGCAGTCTTCCTGTCTCAGCCTCCCAAGTGCTGGGATTACAGTCATAATTTACCATGCCTGGCATCAGCTTTTTCTTTTTTTGAGATTCTGAGGTTTGGACCCAAGGCCTTGCCCATGCTTGGCAAGAGCTGTGCCACTGAGCCCCTGCCCATCTCAGCTTCATATCACAGTACCAATGTGTGTCTTTGGAAAGCTGGCCAAGGGCCTTTTTTCTCTTTCCCTTTGGAATATATTTCATTTTGAAAATAAGACTTTGGATATTTTTGTCTGTTTGTTTTGTTTTTTTGCTTATGACTTTCTCTTTTCAGATGTACATGGCATATTCTGTATTATGGTATATCCTCAAATTTGTAGAGTATTTAACAATTGTTGAGGTTCTTTTAAGAAAATACTTAATCACCATTAGAAAGTTAGGTGAATTGTAAATCTGAGTTGCTGAGAAGTTTCCTTGGAGTCAAGGGCACAAGTTTTAAAATTGAATTTGAGAAAATTCTTAAAATGCTAACTCAGAGAGGGCCCCACATGCTCACGCAATGCTTGTTGGAGTCTTATGCAGCCAAACATCTTGGAATTGAGCAGAGTTCAGGGATGGGGTGAGGGCCTGAAGTTTCTAGATTTCTTTTTCTTTTTACCTTTCTTGATTTCCCCTCTTACAAAGATGCGATTCACAAATGCACACTACAGAAAACAGTCCCAGACACAAGAGAGCATGTACCATCTCAATATTTTTTTCTAATTGCAAACCCAGGAGCCTATGTTTTAAGCTTTGCATTAATACAATAAAGCACATGTGGTCCAGTCCTCATTTCAATGAGGCGCAGTGGGCTGACTCGGTCACCCTCTGCCCAGGGGGATGCATCACCTACCCTGGAAGTGTCTCAGTCCTTTCAGGTCCTTTCTAGAAAGAGGAAGAGGTGGCCACATTCTCTGTGACAAAGGCCTTATTATTGTCACAGTTGGTAGAAAGTTCTTTCATGGGGCAGTGCTTGAAAGCAGCCATCAAAGGTTGTTTTGAATGGATCCTTTTTAAGTTTATGAACAACCACAGGAACAATATCTTGTATTTGTATAGATTTTGGGGGTTTTTTTGGTACCAGGGATCGAACTTGGGTCCTTGCGCTTGTGCAGCAGGCGGCAAAACCACTGAGCTAAATCCCCGGCCCCTGTTTGTATAGTTTTAAAAAGTACTTTCTCAACTAATTTTTATATTTAGCTTTAAAAAAAAAGTTCTGGAATGTTAAATGTGCCCATTCTGTACATAATAATGTAGAAATGGAGAAGCCCAGGTCACACAGCTGTTTAGGGTAAAAGCTGAACCCAGACTCCCACCTCCCAGTGCCCAGCTACTCCCAGGGCACCTGCTGCCACCCACAGCACTGTGTCAGATTAAAGGCGGCTTCTTCAGCATGACCGGTGCATGCTGCTTTCTCACATCAGACTAACTTCTGTGTACTTTCTCTGTGTCAAGCATTGCACTAAGTACTTCATGTGTATTATTCCCAGTTTTCCTAAGAATAATGTGCTAGTTACCCCTTCTTACAAATGGGGAAACTGAGACACTGAGAAGCCAAATGCCTTGCCCAAAGCCACACATCATGTAAATGCCAGCGCCTGCCTTCACACTACAATTAATTTGACCCCGAAGTACATCCAGATCCTCGTGTCATTCTGCCACCTATCAGAATACAGTGTCTCTCAGTTACCTGCTCAGTAACTGAGGTCAGTGCAGGAGATGGAAAGCAAATTGTTGGGAGTCTCCTCCTGACAAATAGATGCATTCTTTAGAACTAGAGAAAGACACGTGCTGTGTTAGCTCCAATTTACTTTTTTCACTTTTGTTTTTATTAGTACATGTTTGCAAAGTACATGCTGTTCATGTTCATTCCGTTTTGAAGTTGGTTTTAACTGTTGGAGCTGTAAGGAAAACAGGTTAGGTGGCATGGGACCAGACTGTGTCCTTTGGCAAGAGCAGTGTCCCCTCACTGGGGATGCTGGGGAAGGGCCACTCCTTGGGCAGGAGACGCTCGGGTGGGTGAACTCGGATGGGCCCCAAGATCTCCTTAACTCTCAGGATTTTTGTGAAGGCAAGTTGGCGAGAAACATGCAAGTTGCTGCTTATTTGGCTCCTGGGTAAATCGTTCTCCTCCTCCTCCAAAGGTCAAAGTCTTCAGGCAGCAGAAGTAGCAGAATTGAGTGGTTTCCAGCTACAAAGGTGGCTGGCAGTTGGGGCGGTTCATAGATACCAAGGCAGCCAGAAAGATACCTTCAATGCCAGTTGGGTAAAAAAACACTGTCCTAAGCTTGGCCAGCTGGATTTGCCCTCCAGTTACATAGTGAAAGAGCCTCTGCTGGCCCAAGGCTATGACTTGCTCTGTACAGCACTTTCACTTTTTGCACAAATATCCCAACCTTTGTGGTTATTGTTGGGACTGATTGCTACAATGCCCCATCTGTGGAAGTACCTGCACCTCATGGGTGTCTAGTGGATCTTGGCCTGCCACCCCTTCCAGCAGGATTCCCTGGATGGAAGTCTGCACACACGAATGGAACTAGACTCTTAACAGTGGATTCAAGAGATGGAACATTGTCCCATGTGAACCTCCCCTGCCCCAGGAACGTGAAACCTCAACATTTAAATTAGCCATTGTTTAAGTAAGTACCATTTCTGTACCAACCATAAATGCAAACTTGAACTTTGAGTAGAAACCAAAGGTTGTATTCTGCTTTTCTAATAAAATAGGCTTTTTATTGTAAAGCCATAGGAACAGCCTATTCTTTCATTTTAAAATAAGAATATTGGAAGCCAGTATGGATGCACTCCTGTAATCCTAGCTACTTGGGAGACTGAAATAGAAAGATTGCAAGTTCAAGGTCAGCCTGGGAAATTTAGGAAGACCTTGCTCAAAAGAAGTGTGGATGTAGCTCAGTGGCAGAGCACCTACCATTCAGTCCCAACTGCTGCCATAAAAAGAAGCAGAAAGAAAAGGAGAAAGAGATGGGGAAGGGGAAGGGGAAGGGGAAAAAGAGGAAGAAAGCAATTTATTTGTAGAGTCCCTGCTATTGTTTGATAATAGATATGTCAGATAAAATATCATATAATGATGGTAGTTAAAGTAGGAACCTCCACCATTGACTTGAACCCTACTTACCATATGATAAGGGCTTCATTAACTACATAAAATAATAAGTATTTGAATTGGAATTTTAAAATTAAAAATAATTCAATAGTAGAAATTATCAGAGAATGGGTTTTGTGGAAAGAACACTACACCAGGAATGAAGGATGTGACGTACTTCCGGACCCTCTCCTCTAGTTCTGTGACTTAGAGGAACTTCTCCCTGCTCTTGCCTGGTATCTCAGCTGTGGTCCACTCACAGTTTGTGTTTTTGGGGGAGCATTTTATGATTTACAAAAAAAGGGGTTTTTTTGTTTTTAAATACCAAGGATTAAAACCAGGGCCTCCACCTTGCTAGCCAAGAGCTCTGCCACTGAGCTACATGGCCAGCTTTGTTTTTTTGTTTGTTTGTTTGTTTGTTCAAGACTGGGTCTTGGGCTGGGATGTAGCTCAGTGGCACCACACCTGCCTCGCAAGCACAAGGTCCTGAGTTCGATCCCTAGCACCAAAAAAAAAGACTGACCTGGTCTTGCCAAGTTGCCCAGGCAGGCCTTGAATGTGCCGTCCTCCTGCCCCACCTCCAGCATAGTTCAGATTACAGGCGTGTGCTATCTCACCTGGCTAAATTTGTTTAAACATTAGGAAGTAACATTCACTTGCATGTTATATAGAAAAATTAAATATCAGGGGATGCTGGCTTGTGAATGTGAGTATACTTCTTTTAAAGATAAAAAGTCCCGTCCTGAGTGAAAGTCAGAGATAGAGCGCTTGTCTAGCGTGTGTGAAGCTTGGGTTTGATCTCCAGTACTGTCAAAAAATAAAATAAATACGAGGGCTGGGGATAAAGCTCAGTGGTTCCACCACCTGCCTCGAAAGCACAAAGATCAGAGTTTGATCTCCAGTACCAAAAAGCAAACAAACAAATAAATATGAGAATTTTTTATCTTTGCATAAAGGAAAATTGAGGAATTTTTATCTTGCCCTGAAATGCAAATGGCAACCAAATTATTAAAGAAACATTTTCACTTTCACAATTTTCTTAGCGGAGGGAAGTCCTTGGTCTTCCCTAAGGAAATCTTTTGTTGAAAAAAAAAATCTACTATTGGCAAATATCTTATAAATGGCCTCTTTCTAATGCCACGTGAAAATTATGTCCCAAAACAAGGAATTTGAGTAGAATGTGAACAAATTAAAAGAATGATGATAATTTTTGGTGGTGAGAGATTTTCAAAACAATGTAATCAACAATCCAGTATTCTATTAGTCCAATTTTTGTTAAGAATTTATCATAAACTTTGAAGGAGGAGAGAAGTAGAAAGACCCAGTCTAATTCATGAAAGAAACAACGTGGTTTACAGCCTAAGGAAGAAAGTTATCCTCACAAATAACCCACTGCAAAACAGCGAGGAGCCACCCTGCCTCTCAGACCAACCTACCTGCCTGTGCCTGGTGGCCACTCATCAGTGCACCCCGTGCAGGAAAGCACGTGAGGCAGTGTATGTCAAGAACCTTAGCCAAACATGGTGGTGCATGCCTGTAATCCCAGCACTTGAGAGGCTGAGACAGGAGGATTGCTTCAAGTCTGAGGCCACCCCGAACTACATAGAGAGACACAGTCTGAAAAAAAAAAAAACAGCTTAATTCAATAATTCCACCAGTGAAATTCTGTTCTAAAATAGAATGCAAAATAGAAGACCAGCTCTGATGAATCTGAACACCAGATGAACGGGTTTACAACTTTGTTTTAAAGAATCCAGGGCCAGGGATTTAGCTCAGTGGTTCTGCCGCCTGTATTGCAAGCACAAGGTCCCAAGTTCGATCCCCAGTACCAAAAAAAAAAAAATATATATATATATATAATATATATTTCATCTCATTCTCTCTTTTTTTTATGATACTCCCCCCATACACACATACATACAGGATTGGACCCAGGGCCTTTGCACTGATCATACCCCCATTTATTATTTATTTATTTATTTGTTTATTTATTTATGTTTTGAGACAGGGTCTTGCTAAGTTGCTCAAGCTGGGCTAAAACTTGCGATCCTCCTGCCTCAGGCTCCCAGTATTCGGAGATTTCAGAAATGTACCATCATGATAGGTTAGGTTAACTTTTGTATGATGTTTAATAAGAAGCCCCACAGCTGAGTGTGAGAGTGTGTGCTCGCGCGCTTGTGTGTGTCTTCCCCATCCCACTGCCTTAGGCCTTTCATGGCTCACATGCATTTCTAGTCTAATTGGAGGAAGCATGTCGTACATGTCACTGATAAACATCACTGACACCAGTGCTGCTGGGACATCTCCAGAACAGTGGCAATGAACAGCAGGGGACCATGAGGAGCAGCTTTCGACCTTCCTGGAGATCACCAGTAGGGCTATCCTGACCTCATCCATCTCTCCCTACCCGCATTGTGAGCAGGATCAGCTTTCCTGATAGTTATTATTCCCTCTCAGCTGGAGGTTCTGGTTTCAAGTCTTTGTAGTGCTTGTTTCAAAGACAAGCAGTGAAGGAACAGGGAAGATCTAAATGTCAGAGTTTAGTCACTGCTGAAACACAGCCCTTTTCCAGGCTTAACAAACCTCAAGGTCTATGTCACTGAAGCCTCTGACTCACCTGCAGTTCCTGCCTCGCTCTCCTCCCTCCTTTCCACCCTCCCCATGCTTTTCACCAAATAGAGGGCAAACAGGAAGACGTGCTCATAGCTGGGTAAAAACGTTTCTTAGCGACACTCAGGGAGTTCGGTTCACTTCCTCCTTCATGCTTCATTTCCCCTCAATTCAGACCAGGCTTGATTCTTCCCAGCGACACTCTGTACTCCTTTTTTGGACCAAGTAACAAGGACGTATCAAATTTGTCATGGGAAACGTGTCAAGAAGATTAAGGTGCATCAGATGACTTGCCCAACACGGTGTACCACCCTGGGAACCCAGGAGCAAGGAGGGAGACCTGCTTCAAATCTACATCAGAAGGGGCTGTCAAATGCCCAGACTTGGCCTTTGTGTAAATGCCTTCTGATGTGCTCTGATTGAAGGCCGGGCAGCATGGTTTGTGCTGTAGACCAGGTTGTGGATGGATTCTTCTCAGCGAGGGGAAGCAGGGGGAGGGTGGAAGAGCTGTGTGTGTGCTCAAGGTGTCTTGCGTGCATGTGTGTTGTGTGGGGTGATACATACAGGGTCAGGAAGGGCACTGTGTGTCTGGACAGGACAAACTCAAACCCAACAAGAGGGGACTTTGAGCTGCTGAGCTCTCTTTGACTCTCATCTTGCCCATCTAGTAAGTTTTGAGAAAAGTCAACTTTTAGACACATTTTATTTTTATTTTTTGGTACTGGGGATAGAACTTGGGACCTTACGCTTGCAAGGCAGGCAGCAGAACCACTGAGCTAAATCTCTGGCTTTTAGATTTCAATAATGCATTAAATAGTATTGGAGCCTCCTCATTATTGGAATGGAAAAGCATTGGTTAGATTAGCTTCTCTACCAGACTGGATTCAACATTTCTTTTTTTTCTTTTTTTTTTTGGTACTGCGCATCGAACTTGGGACCTTGCACTTGTGAGGCAGGCGGTGGAACCACTGAGCTAAATCCCCGGCCCCTGATTTTTTTGGGGTTTTTTTGGTATTCAACATTTCAGTGTTTACTGATCTAACTCTGCCTGAATCTCTTGTTCCGGATGACTGTATGGATCGAGGCCTGCATTGTCCAGTATGGCAGCCAGCTATTTATAGAGCATATACATCTATTAGGTATTATAAGTAACCTAGAGATGAATTAAAGTATAAAGGGGTATGTTGCAAGGCTGTATGCCATTTTTTATAAGGGACTTGAGCTCCTGCAGAGTTTGGTGTCCATGGGAGGTTGGAACCAATCACCTGTAGATACCGGGGACAACTAAACAGGGCAGGAACAGATACCAGACTTCCTGCCTTCAAATCTCCTCCCTGAGCCCCATGTGTCTTCAGGGGCTTTCTGTGGATGACAGAACTCCAAGTTTGCCCATGGTCTCCACCCCCTGGTGTTACAATCTCCTCTCAAACATGAGGGGGACCCAAGGCTTGCTGCCAGAATGCAGGGTATGGCAAACCTTAGTGGCTGTTACTCCCAACATCGACTGCTGTCCAAGGCTCTAGTTAGGGATGCTTCTGCTGACCTTAAAGAAGCAGCTATGATGGGAAATGCCAGTAGACAGAGCCTCAGGGCAAGGAATAGCTGTGACTTCTAGACCCAAAGTCCTCCATCCAACATCTGGTAAGCAGCTGGGAGCCCTGGTCATACAGCCACAAGGAAAGGACTGCAGCCATCTACCAATTGACTCTCGAGTCTCAAAGCAGGCTTCTGGTGAAGCCTCCAGATGAGAACAGCCCTGCCCAATGCCTTGAGACTCAAAGCAGAAGCAGTGTCATTTTCTGAAAATTGCAAACACATACTAGAGTTTACAGGGAATAAAGTACAGTCCACTGTGCTCATTACATGGATTATAGTCAATAGCTATTAAAATTTTGCTACCTGTTGTCATCTGACACTCTCACTTCCATTCACTGAAATCTTTTTTTTTTTTTTTTTGGCACCAGTGATCAAACTTGGGACCTTGTGCTTGCGAGGCAGGCACCGACATCACTGAGCTAAATCCCCGGCCCACACTGAAATCTTTTAGAGCGAATCTCAGACACTGTTTTCACTTCCAGTATCTCTGTATATCCTTAGGAATATGGAGGTTTAAATACAATGTTATGATCATACCTAAAATAATAAGCAGTAATTCCTTGGTAACATCTGATATCTAATTCTTATACACATTTCCCCAGTTGTCTTAATTTCTTCTTCATTAAAGATTCAAACAAAGCCTACAGAATGTTTGCTTTAATTCTCTTTTTCAATGACATTTTATTATTTACTTCAAATATACAGCAAATTTGAATTTTATGTGAACCCCTACATACCCAAAACCCTTATTCTGCCATTAATAATTTGCTGTACTTGCTTTACCATATATCTACCACCTAATCAATTTTTTTCTGAGACAGGGTCTCACTGTGCAGTTCAGGCTAGCCTTAACTCTCTATGTAGTCCAGGCTGGCCTTGAACTTGCAGCAATCCTCCTGCCTCAGCCTCCCAACTGCTGGAATCACAAGCATGCACCACCACTCCTGATTTACCTAAAATGTTTATCTTGTTTTGTTTTTTGATACTGGGTGCAGAAACCTACCACCCTACTACTGAGCTATATCCCTAAGACCCTAAACGTTAATATTTGCTTATAATGGGCCAGGGATATAGCTCAGTGGTTCTGGCACCTGCCTCACAAGCACAAGGTCCCAAGTTTGATCCCTGGTACTAAAAAATGTATTTGCTTATAGTTTCTTAAAGATAAAATTTGTGTGCAATGAAATGCACAGATCTTAAGTGTACATGTATTGAGTTTAACAAAGGCAAGCTCTTGTGTAACTCGGGCTCCTATCAAAATAGAGAATATTAGCATAATCCAGGAGGTTCTCTCATGTCTCTTAGTGAATCTCTATGGCCACCTTCAACACCTGAGATCACAGATTCAGATTTCCTTACACAATGTTTGTTTTGCTTATTTTAGAATTGCATAAAATGGAATTCATTCAGCATGTATTTATCTGTGTAAGACTTCTTAAAAGTTTATGACTAGAATATTGAGTAGTATAATTAATTGTTCATCTTCCTTATAATGCCTCGATTGGAAAACTCACAATATTCAATTAGGAGAAAGAGCATTCGCATGAAAATACAGTGTTTGAACAGCAAATTGGATCTTTGAAAAGACTTGGTTCTAAAGATATGTGGACTTCGGAGCTAAAAGAAAACCCAGTACATTTTGAATTGATTTGGTGTCAGTTATACCATGAATTTTACGTGAATTTTTGATTGGGGGAAAAGAAATCCAGCCTTTACATTTAGCTCTACCAGTAGCTAGTAAGTAGCTCTAGCACCTTGAAAAATATCTTGGTAGGTCATCACCAGGAAATGAGGGTTAAACTTGATGATCTCTAAAGTTCAATTCAGTCCATCAAATATTTCTCAAGTTTGTGTTAAGCTCTGGGGCCACAGGCAGGAATAAGATGTATCTTTTGATCTGCAAGTGTTCACAGCATGGGAGTACTAGGTGGTGTTAGCCAGCGATTTCCTATATTATGAACTCATTATGGACCTAGTATTGGGCAGAGCACAATATAATCAGTGAATGAATGAATGGAAGCAAAATCCTCAGCGTCAAGAACAGTGTAATGTGGCTGTGGTCACTGATGTGTCTACAACCAACTGTGGTATAAGTGCAGTATTCTATTTGCTTTAATAAGTTCGATGTGCTTGAGAATAATAGAAGGAAATGATCAAATAAGATGTGATTCTCAAGTTGTAAGTTTTCTTTGCTGTAGGAAACTTTCTCCATGCTATTTACATACACCTGAAAATTTAATAAAATAGCATGTTCTAACAGCCTTTTTGTTAATGTTTAAGATCTATATGCCATAGATTGTAAATTTTACCCTCTGTAATAAAAAAAATGATTGTGGGGTTTATTTTTTGTTCACAGTAGCTCTTCCTAATCTTGGCATCACAGTCTCTCCCCTGCCTTTATTTATGTAGTAATTTAGCAAGTATTTATTGGCTGCTGGTATTAACATAAGGTGTAAAATGTAAATGCTATAAGGAGGTACAAGCCAAACCAAATAGTACTTACCTGAGGTTAACTGTGACATTTTACATAGTTTGTAAAGGTACCGAATGGTAAACATATATTGTTAGAAATAAAAATCCATCTTTTCAGACACCATATATAAATGCTTTATGTATTCTAGCAATCAGACATTATTACATCAATGGTCATACTTAATTTTTAATAGAATATTGTACTATAGCTTGCTTGCCAAGGACCCCTAAAGGGAACCTCACAGATTTACCAGTAATACTTTCAGGAAAGGGAATTTTAAAAGTGTCAATTTTAGGTAACTTTCATCCTGAGATATGCATTACTAGAATGGTTTTTTTTTTTTTAAGAATGGTTTATTTAAAATGAATTTTATTGGTACATTTTAGATATACAATATAATGACATTCATCATTGGTAATTTGCACTTTTACAGAATCTCTCTTGGTTCTTATTTTTCTTCCCATTCCCCTGCCCTCCCTTCAACCCCTCCACCCCTTCCTATTTACAAAGACTTTGTTTCCATTCTTTCATTTTCTCATATTAATTCCATAGAATGTTTACTAGATTATATAACCCAAGCCAATTATATTCACCGGACTAAGCAAAACCAACTTGCTCAATTGTTTTGAAGGTGGTCTGGTAAAAGTTCTTGACACTTGTTTCTGCTGTCTAGAATTAGAGAAATTTAACAAAATAATAAGTATTTGGTGATGTCCAAAATGAAGGAAGCTTATTTTAAAAATGTAAGTATTTCCCTTGAGTTTTCACTGTCATATATTTGTAGATTTGGTGGGATATTAGAAGGGTACCAACTAAAAGCACTTTGGATTATGTCAACACCAAAGTCAGGTCAGGAGTAAGCACACACAGAGATTAAACCAGCTTTCTAGTGGAAAGAGGACCAGCTTGGGTGTGGATTCTGCTGTGTCCCTTGATTGCTAGGCCAGGTTTTGGGCAAATCCCTTAACCTTCCTATTTCTGCATTTCATGTGCTGAAAATGGGTCCAGTCCTATTTTCCTGGTTGTTTGCAAAGATTAGAGATAATGTAAGTAAAGTGCGTAGTACAGCCTGACCCACAGTACTTCATACTTGATGGCTATAATCATCTGCTTGGAGAGAGGAAATTAGATGTCCTTGGCATTGCTGAGGGCCATTTCATTTATAGCCAAAATTAACCGAACAATTGCAATAATTGGACAGAGTTTATTTGGATTCCATATAGGCAAGTGCTTTTTGTTTTCCTTTGCTACATATTTAGAATCATCAGGGAGAATTTTTGTTTGTTTGCTTGTTTGTCTGTCTTCTTTTTGTTTGTTTGTTTGTCTGTCTTCTTAACCATTAAAGCTCAGGACTGTGCTTTGTTTTTGTTTCTGATTTTTTAAAATTCTGTAGTCCAAGATACCCAACCAAGATTGGTATATGATCGTGCAGACCAAGTGAACATTTGGAAGCTATTGCTCCTGCTGTAAGCCTTCCTTTTTTTGTGAATGAGCCACTGCTTGGCCAATGTAGGTACCAGTCTAGTTCAACCCTGTTCAAAAATTCTTTCAGATTTCCCACAGTTTCCTGGAGAAGTTGCTTCCCAATGGGTCATATTCTTTTTTCTGCTCTCTATCCCTTTTTTCTTAGAAGCAGGAGAAGGCAGATAAAGGAAATAGAAAAATGGGGATAGTTAGGGAATACTCCATTTAAAAAAAGTTTATCTAAGCATTTTTTAATATGGAAAATAATTTTAATCAAAAGAAGAAAGTTTACTGGGTATACTTCAGGCACTAAGGAAAATTAATTCTAAACAATTTTAAGGAGTTGGGCCAAGTATTCTTGAAAAAGAAGTTAGATGGAGGCCCAGGCTAGAAGTGAAAACAAGATAACATTTTATCAATTTTTATTTAAATTGTACATCTTCTATATGTGCTTCTTAGTCTTTAGAAAGATCCCAGTTAACACTGCTCAGGATATCAGACACAGGTAAGGGATGGACAGGCAGGTGAGAGAGCTTTTTAGGGGCAGCACATAAGCAATAATCAGCTTCTCTTCATGAACATGAAGGTTTTCTGTTAGCTTTTAAAGGGGGGGGGCAGTCCTGACCACAGTTCAGAAATTAGAAATGAAGAACTTCGAGGAGAAGACTTCTTTTATTGCAATGTGCTTTGCCAGTTTTTGTTTGAATGCTAGCACTACTTTTCCAAGAATTGTTGGATTAGCACCACTCCGCCATTATTCCAAAAACAGTAGAAATGTCTGAATGCCATTTTTGATAAAGGCAAAGGGTCATACAGTAAAATTTTAGGAAAGGAATTGAGGGGAGAAAATAGCAGCTTCCCACAAGCTCTGGAAAATGAGGTGGGAAGAGTGGATCAGGCAAGACTTCTGTGTGACCTTCTTGATTATCCCATCCCCGTAATAATTTAGACCAAGGAAAAGAGCCACAGTGAGACCCTTCGTTAATTGGGAAATTTGGGTTGCAAGGCAAAAACCCAATCCCAAATAGTGTAAGGAACCAATAAACAAACATATTGGATATACCAAAGGCTAAAACATGACAGTACACAAAAGAGATCGTGAGGGCCAGGGATTTAGCTCAGTGCCACCATGCCTGCCTTGCAAGTGCAAGGTCCTGAGTTTGATCCCTGGTACTGCAAAAAAAAAAGAAAGAAAGAAAAGAAAAGAGATACTGGGGACCTCTAGCATTCCTAAGGGATACATTTTCTAGCATTCCTAAGGGAAACCTCACAGCTTTCTCATCCACAGGATCCATATAAATCCCCAAGAGGGCTACGATCACCTGCATGGTACTGCACCTGTTGTCCCTGCCCCTTGCTCCTGACAGGGAGGGCCCCGTCAGCAGGAGACTATGGGAGGAGACACCAGGTGTAAGTGTGCACCTGAGGCCCTTCTCCTCCACACAGGTGCTTTTTGATCTTTGGTTTAAGAATCTCCACATTGTGTGCCCTAGATGCCTCCTTATTCTTGCCCTACCCTGGATTTACTGACTCTAGGAGTTTTGCTCTTACAGCCTTGTGATAAGAGGGGCAACAACATCATTTCAGCTCCATTTTGTTCCAAGGCTGGAGAACTCTACTTGTCTCCACTGAGAAACTATTTTTTCTCACTTTGACCAGGGGAAGCCCATTTCCTTATTGTTATCTAATTCCAGAAACTAACAGAGGAGTGCAGGATTGTCAGTATTATCTTTCTTTCTCTTTCGAAGGGCAAGAAAGCCTCTTGAGATGTTATTGTGAGGGAATAAATGCAACTTGCCTTCTGCCCTGGATTATAATCGCTGAGGACTTCTTTTGTATTTCCCAGTCATTTGTAAGCTTGGCCTAAGTACAGTTTTGTGTCTCTGTTACCAGTATCACAGAGAAGGCAGAGGCTAATAAATATTTGCTGTTTAAATGAGTTGGGGACTTGTTGACCATTTCACTAGAAGTCCTTATTTGACAAGGTTAGAATAACATTGAAATTTGCAATATTAATCCCAGGACATCTACCTTTACTTGTTGTAATATGAATTTATTGTAATTAATTAATACCTGTCTAGTTATCATTGATGGACAGGAAGAAATACAGAAGCTGATGCCCAACATTTTTTTTTCTTTTTTTTCTTTTTCTCTCTTTTTTTTAAAGACAGGCTCTCACTATGTAGTCTGGGCTGGCCTTGAACCCGCTATTAGCCCAGGCTGGTCTACATCTTGTGGTCTTCCTGTCTCAGCCTCCCAAGTGCTGGGATTACATATGTGCACCGCCACAATTTGCTAAGGCCCAATTTTCTTTAACTGAATTAAGCAGAGTTAGCAAGAAGCCTTTTTTCTCTCACCAACACACACACACATATATGTGTTTTCTTCTAAATTTCTCAGGCTACTCATGGGGAAAGAACTCTGAATTCCCCACATTTCTGAGCCATTGCTATATGTCAAGTGTCCTGTGGACACATTGTCTTCCTGGAAAGCCTCTTCTTCCTTCTCCACCATGAGGAGAGTGAACCTTTCCTCCTACTGTGCTGCAGTTTTATTGCCATTGCCCTGTCTCCTTCCATGGAGTTTCAAGCAGCATCTCAGCATCCCAAAGAATGTGCACAGAGGCCTCAGGGACAGTCGAATGGGGAAGGCTGAGTGAGCACGAACCACAGAAAGCCTTTTTTGGGGAACACTATTCACTTCCAGAAGAACAAGGCTGGGGCACCCCCGCTGTCCACTGGAACCTAAGTGTCTCAGCCAGACCTTCTCTGTGACAGCAAGAAGCCCACAGCACCCGAAGGCTGCGGGCCTGTGTCAGCCCTTAAACACAACGGCAGGGACAGGAGAGATGCAGTGGAGCGTAGCAGCATGTGCCCTGTCTCTTCCACTCTCTGAAGCATGGCTTATTTAATCTTTAATAACAGATTAGTTGGGATATAATTCATATACCATCCATTTCACCCATTTAAAGTGGACAGTTTATGCTCACTTTGGCAGCACATATATTCAAGTGCATATATTAAAGTTCAGTTTCCTTTAGTATATTCTCACAGTTGTGTGACCGTCATTATAAACACTTTTAGAACATTTTCACCTCCCCCAAAAATCCCCCATATCCTCTACCAGCCACTTTCCTTTCTACCCCCTCAGCCTGGGCCATGTCCGAGCTCTGTTTTATGCAGAGCCATCTGTGCTGGGCATTGTGTAGATGCAGAATCATGCCATATTGTTTTGTTTTGGGGTTTTTTCTTTGGTACCGGGGATCGAACTCGGGACCGCTTGCGAGGCAGGCGCCGGAACCACTGAGCTAAAGGCTGTTTATTTCTCTTGGGTATATACTTAAGAATGGAATTTCTCAGTCTCATGGTAATTCCGTGTTGGTCCTTCTAAGGACTGGCCAGCAGTTTTCAGAGTGGCTGCACATTTTTCATCTCCAGCAGCAGTGGATGACGCTTTTAATTTCTTCAAGTCCTTTCTAACTCTTTTTATTACCTATCCTTTTGATTATAGTCATTCCAGTGGGTGTGAATTGGTATTTTATTGGAACCTTAATTCATATTTTCCTGATTGGATTTTGTATCTTCTTTGGAGAAATATCTGTTCAGGCTCTTCACTATGTGTATATATATATATATATAGAGAGAGAGAGAGAGAGAGAGAGAGAG
>NW_004624761.1:26532782-26576021 GCF_000247695.1 Heterocephalus glaber
AGAGAGAGAGAGAGAGAGAGAGAGAGAGAGAGAGAGAGAGCTAAGTTTTCCAGGCTGATGTCAAGTTTGTAATCCTCCTGCCTCAGCCTCCCAAGTAGCTGAGATTACAGGTGCATTCTGCCATACCCAGGCCTTCACCTACTTTTTAAAGGATATATTTGCCATCTTATTATTGAGCTATAGGAATTCTTTTTATGTTCTAAATATAAGGCTATTATGAGAAATATAATTTTCTTATTTTGTGGGTTGTCTCTTAATGTCTTTGGGGGCACAAAGCTTTTAATTTTTACAAGGTCCTGCTTACTTAGTTGTTCTGTTGCTTGTGCTTCTTTCTGTGTTATATCTAAAAGGCTGCCTGATCTAAAGCCATAGGCATTTACACCTGTATTTTCTTATATCTAGGTGGCTGTCCCGTATATGGTAGGAGTTTTTAGGAGTCCACCTTCATTGTCTTGAATGTGGAGATCGAGTTGTCCCAGCATCATTTCTTGACAAGAAAAAGACTGTACTTTTCCCATTGAATGGCCTCTGCACCTTCCTCAAAAAATCAATGGAGTGTATACATATGTTTCTGGGTTTTCCCTCTTTACTTGCATTTCTGTTCTATTGTTCTCTATGTATCCTTATGCTAGGACCATTCCATCTTCTTTAGTGCAGCTTCATAGTAAGTTTTGAAATAGAGAAGTGTGGGTCCTCGAGCTTTATTCTTCTTTTCCAAGAGTGTTTGCGCTGGGCCGATCCCATGTGAATTTTAGGACTAGCTTATCGGTGTCTTCAGAGAAGCCAGCTGAAATTTTGATGTGGATTATGTTGACTCTGCAGATCGGGGTGAGTCTTACCATTTTAACAGTGTCCAGTCCTCAATCCATGAACATGAGATGTCTTTCCACTTCTATAAGCAATGATTTGTAGTTTTCACAGTGTTTTATTATTTCCAATGCTATTGTAAGTGGAATTGCTTTGTTTATTTTGTATCTTGGATGTTCGTTGCTTATGTATAGAAATTCAAAAAAAAAAAAAAAGAAATTCAGTTGTTTTTCTGGATTTGCTTTGAGTCCTACAACTTTGTTGAGCCTGTTTATTAGTTCTAATAATGTTTTAGAAGAATTCTTTGATTTTCTTATTTTGATTGTGTCATCTATGAATAGTTTCACCACCACCACCCCCCCCTTTGATACAGCATCTTTCTATGCAGTTCAGACTGGCCTTGAACTCATTATGTAGTCCAGGCTGGCCTTGAACTTGATGTGATCCTCCTCCCTCAGCCTCTATGCATTACATGGATCCTATGTGGACATTCTTTTCTTTGCCTAATTGCTCTGGCTAGAATCCCCTGTGCAGTGTTGAGTAGAAGTAGTGAGAGTGCATGTTTTTGTCTTATTCCTCATCTTAGGGGATGGGGGGAAGGGATTCAGTCTTTACTATTAAATGTATTAGGTTTGAGGGGTTTTTTTAAAAAAAGATTTTAAAAAATCATACCGAAGAAGTTCCCTCTGCTGATGTTGAGTGTTTTAATCATGAAAAATGGTTGCACTGTATCAGATGCTTTTGTGGGGTCCAGAAGATGGTATAGCTTTTGTTCTTTACTCAGGCAGTATGTTGTGTCAACTGATTTTCATCTGCCTTGCCCACCTTGCAGCCCTGAAAATAGTCAAGCTTGGGCATGGCATAGAGAACGCTTTTTACTTGTTGCTGAACTCAGTTCACTAGGATTTACTTGTGGATTTTTTCACTTAAGAGATGTTGCCTTGTATTTATTTGCCTTGTGATATCTTTGTCTGGATTTTGTCTCTGAGCAATACTTGGCCCCATGGGGAAATATTTCATTTTCTTCTATGTTTTGGAAAAGTTTGTGAAGGATTGGTATAAAATACACTTTAAACATTTGGTAGAATTTACTCATGAAGCCATTTCTTCCTGGACTTGGCTTTGGAAAATTTTTGTATTATTAATTAAATCTCTTGACTTATAAGTTTATCAGGTTTTCTATTTCCTCTTATAACTTTTTTGGGGGGGTACATGCAGTACTAGCTCTAGCACTGAACTATATTTCCAACCCCTATTTCTTCTTGAGTTTGTTTTTGCAGTTTGTGTCTTTCTAAAAATTTGTCCTAGAAAACTGTCTAGGATATCTAGTTTTCTGGCATACCATTGTTCACAGTAGTTCTTTGTTTTCTCTCTCTTTTTTTCTTTCTTTCTTTCTTTCTCTTTGCCTCTCCTCTTCTCTCTCTCTCTCTTTCTTTCTTTCTTTCTTTCTTTCTTTCTTTCTTTCTTTCTTTCCTGTCCTCCCTCCCTCCCTCCCTCTTTCTTTCCTTTTTCTGTAGTTGTGGGGATTTAGCTGTTGCATACTAGGAAGCACTTTACCACTGAGCTATATACTCAGTCCTTTTCTCTTTTTTCTTTTCTTTTCTCTCTTCTCTCTCTCTCTCTCTCTCTCTCTCTGTGTGTGTGTCTTTGGAGGGGTTTGAGACAGGGTCTCACTATGTAGCCCAGCCTGGCCCCAAACTCACAGTGATCCTCCTGCCTCAGTCTCACTCCTGCACCCCACCCCCACCCCGGTGCTGGGATTACAGGTGTTCACCCACCATGCCCCGCTTTTTTAAAAAACAGGGTCTCACCATGTAGTCTAGGCTGGCCTCAAGCTTGCAATGCTCCTGCCTCAGCTTCCTAAATGCTAGGAGTACACATGTAGGCCACAAAGTCCAGGTCCTTTTTCATTTTCCTTTTTGCAGTGCTGGGATTGAACTCAGGGCCTTCACACTGAGCTGCATCCCCAGGGCTCCCCCACCTCCTTTATTTTTTAAATTTTGACACAGGATCTCACTAAGTTGTCTAGGCTGGGTTCAAACCTGTGATCCTCCTTTCTCAGCCTCCTAATTAACTGAGATTACAGGCATGCACCATCACACCTGCCTAATCCTTTTTATTTCTGTGAATTCAGCAGTGGTGACCTCACTACTTAGCTGAGTTTAGTAAGTTTTCTCTCTCATTTTCTTTATTTTTCTTTCTTTATTTTTTGGGGGTGGGGGTGGGGTACCAGGGATTGAACTCAGGACCTTGTGCTTGCTAGGCAGATGCGGCACCACTGAGCTAAATCCCGACCCTCTTATTTTCTTAGTCACTTGAGGTAAGGGTTTGTCAGTATTAATCTTTTTAAGAACTGACTTTTTTTTTCCATTAAGTTTATTGGTACATTTTAGGTATACAAGAACCAACTTTCGTTTTTGCTTATTTTCTTTATTGTTTATCTAGCCTTTGTTGCCTTTATTTCCACTTACATCTTTATTATTTCTTCCTTGTGCTGTTTAAGATTTAGGTTACTCTTCTTTTTCTAGTTTCCTAGTGTGGAAGCTTAGATCCCTGCTGCATTCTAACTCGTCTCCATTCCTCAATCTCTGTTGCATGACACAGCTTGTGGGAAAATGACCGGTGCTGAGGCTGGGTGAAGGCCTGCAGTGTCCCCGGATCGGGGACAGAGTCCCAGTATTGGTGCCCCGCTCCCTCGCTATGGTGGAGTCTGAGTGAGGCCGTGGTTCTGGGTGGAACCTGGGCTCCGAGTCTGGCTGCAGAGTGTGAATTGTGCCTCTGCCACTGATAAGTGGTGTGACTCGCGGAACTTATTTACGCTCTCGATACCTCAGTTTCCACATCTGTAAAATAAAGAGAAAGATAGTTTCCACCTGGCAGGGGTGTTGTGAGGATTCAATGAGATAATGTGTGATGTCCTCAGCCCAAAGTTAGCACCGGGTTGATTCCCAGGAAGGGCCGGCTGCTCCCATGCTGATGTTGTGAGATCAGTGTGCTGAATGAGCTCCATGTGTGGCAGCTACAGAGCCTGGAGCTGGGATTCCACCAGTCTCCACTTTGCCACCAGCCACAGCCTCTCGTGCACACACCACTAGGTTGAACCTAGTGCCGTCAGGGCCAAGACTCACTGTTACCTGTGGCCCTGCGGCCTGGACGCAACTTGCAACAAGTGGCCTTACGTATGTGATCATCCAGGCGTGTGATGATGACAGAACAAACGCAGGAAATGTATTTTGCTAAACAAATCTGAAGCGAGCTCACGGCGGGAGTATAGTAAATTATGAAAATGGTACTCGCTCAAAAATTCTAACTTATATCTCTTAATACTTCTCTTTAAGAGAAGAACAGAAATGTCTTTCTCTGAACTCAGAGGAGCTAACATTGTTTTGTTCCCTACAGTTACTTCTCAGTACCTTGCTCTCCCATTGCACTTTCAGGGAACTCGGGCTGTTAATGTGGCCAGCTGGCATTTATCAGGGACTGGGGAAAACAATTTTATTCTCATCAGGCAAAGAATGGCCATAACTTTCACAAGAAGAAAAAAGGTATGGACCACTCCTCAATATATGAACCCTTTGGATGGCTTCCTTTAAAGTGAAACTAGAAGTTGCACAGGTGGCACACGCCTGGAACCCCAGCACTCTGAGAGGCCCATGTGGGAGGACTGCACATTCGAACTCAGCCTGCACGATTTAGCAAGCCCTATCTCAAATAAAAAATTTTTTAAAGGGCAGGGATTGCAGCTCAGTGTGAAGACTGTGCTCAGTCAGTACTGAAGGAAAAAAAATATAACCCATCTCAAGATACTTACAAATGATATTAACTATGATAATCACAAGACATTCAGGCAAATATTTTAATATAATAACATTTTATTTATAGCTAGATAATAGTTTGATATTACCATTTGAATACAACATTAATATTTAATGTTAAGACAGTAGACAAATATTACTTTGATTTTAGTAGTAAGTTCTGGCTAATAATACTGCTTATTTTCTCAAACTCCAAACATCCTCACTCATATTATATAATTTTGACTCACAACTGTCTGAGGCTGTTATAGAGAAATAATTATTTCCATATTAACTATAGGAACAGGAAATAAAAATATTCTAAAATTCTTCTAATTAATGGAATAAATATAAACAGTACTCAATGCTTCTGTTTCCCCCTCCCTCTGTCTGTCTCTCTTTTCCCTTGAAATACCTTTTAATGAAAAGAATCATTAAGTAGCAGAAAGAACATGGATTCTCCTTTTTCTCTGGCCCTGTATGTACAGAGACATTAGAGAATATCAGGCAATACATAAAAGAAAAGAAATCCTTACTTTACAAGTTGCTAGCCTCTTTGGGTACTGTATCTACATCAAGGTAAATCTTACCTGGGGATAGGCTAAAAGCAGATTTTTTTTTTTGAAGACTTAATTTAGTACTAATAGTCAACGTACAGTTATATTAATGATAATTAACTTTCCTTTGTCTCATCATATACACGATGTGCCATTCTCATTCTGTATGCAGCCTGGATTACGAAGAACTCCCCCAGGCCGTGAAAGGAGGGCCGAGGCCAGGCCCCCAGCTGACCGGCTGGCTGTGGGTTCCCATTCAGGGTGGCCTGGCATTGACTGCACAGATGCCTCTGAGGGTCTGGGCTCCTCAAACACTTCACCATCCACCAGCATTTCTGCAAATGGTGCAAATACATGATGGGAGTTGTTAAATACATTTTGTCATTCTGTATTATCAGTCACTACATTTATTTGCTTTCTGTGAGCCTGGCAGCAGTAGAGGCAAGTAGCACTTTAAATATAATTTCCAGGGTGTCAAGATAGATTCATCAAGTTAACCACACATACCAGAGCAGGTGGGGTTGGTTCAGTGTCCTACTATGGATTCACCCGTGTGTGTGTGTGTGTGTGTGTATGTGTGTGTATGTTTTATTATTTCTTGCATCTAGATACTGGATTGTTTTTTTTTGGTACCGGGGATTGAACTCAGGTCCTTGCGCTTGCAAGGCAGGTGGCAGAACCACTGAGCTAAATCTCCAGCCCCTAGACACTGGTTTTTGATTAAAAAAAAAAAAAAAAAAGACAGGTTGCATAAAGACGAAATACTAACTTCGCCAGACAGTGGAGACCACGAGGAACACCTCAGGTCCTGAGACCCTGGCTCATTCTGGCTTGTTTTGTTTCATCTGCCCGTCTCTATTGAAGATTAAGCTGTGATATAAAATCGCACATAGATGACCCCTAACCACCCTAAGGTCATCCTAAGTGTGATATTTCTCCTATCCTAAGGGGCATGGAGAATAATTCTTGGAAGCCCCTGAAGTTCTAGTTTCCTTTGCTACAGTGAGTGCTTAAAGTTCTGGCATTGACTTTGCAATCCAAAATAACTCTTGAGTCCCTATGAGTGGATCAAGGGTGTCCAGACAATAACTACAGAAAACAGAAAGACTCGGGAATTACCTTTAGCTAAGGATGGACTCAGCATGTGTATGGATTATCAAGATCAAGCAGCATATAAATATATAGAGATATTCAATAAATAAATGCTACATAAAGGCCTTTGCATTTAAGCAAGACACGTTTGTCCTCTACTGAATAACAGCCACATGGGGGAATTCCTTCTCCTGGAGCCTCTCAATGTATAGGATTCATAAGCTAGTGCTTCTCAGCCCATTCACTCCCTCCTACCCATCCTCATTCCATTGTGTCTGAGAATCCAGTATCAGAGAGAAGATTTTACAGCTTCCACTTGTATCTGTGTCTTATCCCAATATGTAACATTGGCAAACAGTATTTCATACATGGAATCCATATCTAAATATTGATATTTTAATTATTCCATAATCTGAAATAAGGTATGAAGAAGAGTGAATTTTATAAATTATACACTATATAAATATTACTAGTTACCATTAATACTGAAAGTATAAATATATTTTCCTTTTTTTTTTTTTTTTTTTGGTACTGGAGATCGAATTCAGGTCCTTGTGCTTGCACAGCAGGCAGCAAAACCACTGAGCTAAATCCCCGGCCCTTTCCTTCTATTTTTGATAGATCTGAAGCTAGATTGTTTTCTCATGGAATGTTATATTTAAGGTTCAGTTCAGTCTTGTTGATAGTCCTTGAAAGTGGGGCATGGTGGCACACGCCTGTAATCCTGGTGCTCAGGAGGCTGACGCAGGAGGATTACAGCAAATTCCAGGCCAGCCTGGGCTACATAGTGAGTTCAAAGCCATTCTGAACTACATAGAACTACCCTCCCCCCAAAAAAATCCCTTGAAATAGGATGATTCTTCGGGAAAGATGATTGTGGAGTGAGTTTTTTGCAATCACAAAGTGAACCAATAAAGAACCATGCATATTTTGAAGTTGTGAGATTTGTGATTCCTGTGCTTGTGATTTGAGACACTGTGAATAAGGATGCAGGCTGACCACACCTCTTATGGAAGCTTCCCCATGGGCTCTGGTCCAACTTGATGGTGTTGTCTCTGACTCCTATAGTTCCTATGGCCTGGTCAGCATCTGGTACCCCATTTCCCTTGATGTCCTCTAAGTTCTGATTGTTTGTCACTGAATTATTTCCTTAAGAATACAAGCAGCCAGTCAGTAGAGACCACATGGTGTCCAGGTCTTTATCTGCATCTCCCATAGTTCTCAAATATACTTTGGAGTACTTTTAGAAAGTGCTCAGACAGCACCCATTGGAATAGAAAAGCATAATACTCAGTAAAGTTTGTATACTGGGACAGTTCTGTGGAAATTTTAAGGTAATTATTAAAACATCATTTAATTACTGAAGAATAAAATTCAAAGAGCCCTTGGCAAGACCACACACTCCCTGAGCTCTTGTAAAACTGCCTGGCAAAGGCACATAGAACCCCATTTTTCACATGAAAATGTAGCTGGCATTTATCTAGGAAGTGGAACACACACCTCAGATTATACATATTATTATGACCTTGTAATAGGTATCTTCTCTCCACCTGTGCTCGCTGATTATTCTGAACTTCCTCTTTTAAAAATAAACTGTTGGGCCAAGGATTTAGCTCAGTAGTTCTGCCGCCTGCCTCGCAAGTGCAGGGTCCTGAGTTCACTCCCTGGTACCAAAATTAAATAAATAAGTGAATGAATAAATAAATAAATAAACATTAAACTGTTAAAACTACCACGGGATATACGGGTAAAGGTTGGCAATTACTTAGCTTATGGGCTGCTACAGTTTGCTATGTTAGAAAAGCAGAAAGGAATTGCTTCAAAATTTAACAAAGTTCTAAGAATTCATGCAGAATGCTTCCAAGAAGAGTTTAGAAAGAAAATCCAAAGAAATTTCTCTTCAGATTTAAATTAGATTATATGGCTTTCTTAAGTTATAGTTTCACTAACCAAGCATTAAAATGTTTTCTACCAACCTCCAAAGACGCTGTCTCCAAAGTTCTGAAGTTTTTGTTAGGTATGGAAATGCCTGGCATTGGCATGATGCCAGGCTAGCAAGGTGAAGCATGGGTAGCTAGATAACATGGTTGATGACTAGGAGGAAAGAAAGAAGGGAGGGAAAGGGAAGGATGAGGTACTTACTTGGGGGTGGTAAAGTGTAATCTCCAACAGCTAAAATGCCTGGGTTCAAATCATCACTCCACTATTTGCTAGCTGTTTGTCTAAGTCATCTATAAAATGGCAGTGATACTATTACTTGCCTCAACATTTGTGTGAGAATTGCATGTGTTAATATATGTGAAGCACTTAGAACAGTGTCCATTATTGGACAAGGGCTCAACAGAGGAGTTGTGGCTATTTCCTATAGATGGAGGTGATGAAGTTAAGCAAAAGTTGAACTGCAAACTTAAGCGATAATTCCACCTCCTTGTGTTGCACACTTATGTCTCACCCATGTGACAGAGCTGTGTGTGTGAAGTTTTGGACTCTTTGCGACTGCCCACTGCCTAAAGGAGGCAGAGAACACTTACAATGAGGGTGCTTTTGTGACAAATTTAAATGTGGAGAAAAACAGAAACATCCCATGCTTGTGTAAAGTTTGGAAAGGTGGAGTTGGTAGTATGGGAGGTGGAGACACTTGGCCTAAGTTATTGGCTCATTCTCTGAGAAGCCGTAGATAGGCTGTATGGAGGTGTGATAGCCCCAAATCTCACAAGCTTTTGGGATAGATTCATCCAGCATGGAGTCCTGGAACCTAGACCCTGGAAAAAGTTAGTTCTGGTCTACTCCACCCCATCTCTTCTCTCTCTCAGTCAGTGTGCTAACCAGCAATTGAGGGTCTAAATATTGTGATTTCAAGGAAGTACAGGGGGAGGGAATGATCTAGACTGAGGGTGAGTGGAGATCAGCCAGGCTGGCCAGTTTAAACTCTCTGAAGTCCTGGTAAGCTGAGAAAGGACCTCAGAATAATCATCCCAAAGCATAACAGTCTCTCTTGGATTCTTTCCATAGTACCACATACCTGGCTCCTTCTGTACTGTATTTAAGGCGTCTACTCCCTGCCTGTGTCCACACTAAATAACTACTACCATGCAAACAGGAAGTGCTTGACATGATTAAAAGAATCTAGATGTATGCTTAGGTTGGTAGCACATCCCACAAGAAATCAAGTGTATTCATGTGCTTAATTTTTATCACTAATAAATAACAAGTGTATTCCCTTATGTGTCAGAGAACATGTGGGCATACCCTGGCCCCCTTTCCTGTTCTCCTTCCCCGATGCTTTTCTCCTTGCTCTTTCATAATCTAACATAGCTCTATATCCTACTGATTTATTCAGCCAATGTTTGTCTCACCCACGAGACTGTTAGGTTCACAAGAGTGGGATTTTCCTCAGTTTTGCTCACTACAATAGTCCCAGTACCTGGCACTTTGAAGAAATGAATGGTGTAAATGCATATACTATTATTAATATTATTATTGTTTTACTCTTTCTTGATAGCAAGTGCATCAGTTGAGATGGTATCTTTTTTGTGGCTCTGGGTTTCAAACCCAGGGCCTCATCATGCCAGGCAAGCACTCTACCACTGAGCTACACTCCCAGCCCAAGAGGATGTCATTTTAAAATAAAGTCCTTAGAGCCTTCCTAATTTCCAGATCAAATAAGCTCTTCATCCCAGATATGGTGATGTGCATTATTTAGTAATTCTTCTCTGTTTCTGTTGATACCATAATGGTAATTTGACAAATTAACAACAATAAAAAAAAGCTATGTTGCTTTTAATCATACAGTTTTGTGGTCTTACTGTTTACCTCATATTTTTTCCAGTTAATGACTTATTAGCTTCATGGCCAACTGCTATGTTTCCCCAAAAATAAAACCTAATTGGAAAATAATCAGCCTTGAAAACTAGAGATCAAAAATGCCAGCCCCAATCAGCCTATCCTTGCCTTAGCTACCAATATAAAGTAGCCCCTGAGTGAGAGAATAGTGAAGTTTAATCTGCAAGACCCTGGCCTTCACCAGGATAACAACCAGCTAGGGCCTATTTTCCAGGTAGGTCTTATTTGGGGGGAAATACGTTATTACTGCTGCCACTACCAATACAGTTATATGGCTTCACTGCCAATGTTTGATACTTTTTCAGCTGGAGACTAGTACGTGTGTGTGTGTGTGTGTGTGTGTGAACAGTTTTTTCCTTTTAGCTTTAGGTATCCGTTGATACAGTAAAAAGTAATTTCAGCAAAAGTTTTGAAATTCTAAATAGTATCAGATATCCCCTAGAAGAAATATTACTGTTATACACAAGAGCAAATACATATTCACATATTCTTTACATGGGCTATCTCGTAGTCTTTAGATAAATTAAAATAAAAAAATAATGCTCCCATAGCAGGTTGTTAAGGTGGTCTGAATACGTATCACTCACATCTAGGGCAGCCATAGGATTACATATCATGGCTGCCGGGCTCCACTTCCTCTCCTCCCAGGCTCACCTGAGCTTCGTTTCTTTCCTTTATCCAAATCTATCTTAGAGCTGCCCTCGTCCCAAGCTTCTGTTTTGCATCTGTATTTTCTTCCTTTCCTCTATGGTCTCTGACCTCAGATTTGCCAGCTGTGACTTGACGCTAAAACAAAAGTGCTTTGTGAAGGCGGGGGACTGTGTGTATTATATTTTAAAATAGGGTGTATATATTTTTAAAAACAAAGACAATGTAGAAAGCAGTGCTTTTTTTTTTTTTTTTTTTTGGTCAAAGGTAGGCTGTAATTGTAATTATCATTTTCAGATATTCAGTGAAAAGCTGCCCTGTCTCTTCCACCCCCCACCCCCCAACACACACACCCTCACCCAACCTCTCCCAGCGCTGGGGATTTGAACCCAGGGCCTTGCACATGAGCTGCACCCCCAGCCCCCACCTTATTAAAATTTTCATTTTGACATGGTTTTTGTTTCCCAAGTTTTTGCGTTTTCTGGATAATGTTTGCTATAAGAATGTACATGTTTGTGTACACACACACACATTCTCACAAGAAGTTTCCAAACTAAAACCACTCTATAATGGTTTAAAAAAATGCCTCATACCCAGAGTCAATCTCCCTCCCTTCTTCCTTCCTTCCTTCCTTCCTTCCTCCCTCCTTCCCCCTCCCCTTGCATTCCCTCCCTTTCCTTTTCTTCCTTGTTGTTTGAAGCAGTCTCACTGTGTAGTCCAGGCTGTCCCAAATTTGTGGTCCTCCTGCTTTAGCCTCCTCAGTGCTGGGATTACAAGTGTGTGCCACCATGGCCAGCCAAAATTTTTTCATATATAAAATAATCAGTTACTCATATAAAAACACTTTCTGAATCCCATTTGTAGTCAAGAGAAATTTGAATTTGTCTAAAATCAGTAGTTTTTAAAAAACACAGCATTAGTTACTAAGGTTTGCTTTGGTTTTCTTTCAATCAGAACCTAACAATTTAGTTTCATATATTATTTATGAAAATGATAAAGTTAGACTTGATAATCTTAGAAGATTGTCTCGGATTTGGACCCTTTATTAACTTGCTAATATTTTATAGCCACTATTGATAGCTCTAGATTATTTTATCTAGAAGTAGTAAATCTTTCTTTTATAAAATATGGATGGATGAATAGATTGAAAGAATTCTTGTCACCCTGACCTTTTCACTTCCAACCCTGACTACTTCAGATTGCTGAGGTTTATAGAATTGAATAAAGTGAACAATGTCACTACAGGACAACTCAGGGTCATAACTTGGATTTGTTCTGCTATTTTTGGGTCTGGGAATGTAACCTGGGCCTCACACAAACTAATCACTCGCTCCACCTCTGAGGTACACCCCCAGCTTGAGTTTGTGTGTCAGGAAGTTGCAGATGTTAGTTTCTCTCAGTGCACTGCGGAGCTTGTTTTCATCCTGGTTCACGGGGCTTTCAGAAGCCCTGTTCAGAGTTCCCTTCTTCTCCCTTCTCTTCTGATTTTCTAGCTGCTTGAATTCACAAGAGAGACTTTCGACAAGATTCCACCTTTTAGCTGCTGGAAAAGCAGGGTATTCACTATGCCTAAGTGCTTCATGTCCTCCTGCCTCGTTGTTACGTACACTTTTGATTACCGAAAAGCTCGGAGCCCCAACCCCGTCCTTCCTTCTATGGCCCCTCTATTTTCCTCCACGCTTCCCTGTAAATCCACTCCCAGCTCTCAATTGATACACAAAGTAAAATAAAACAAGAATTTATTTAGCTCCTGTGGGATTTTTGCCTACATGTTTTTCCTACTGGACTTACAAACATGATTTGTTGGTAATGATTAGGAAAAAATCCAAAGATGCCAAATCCACACTATCTACCCTGGATATAATGCAAAGGGAAAAAAAAAAAGAGCAGCATTTGCTAGAAGTGTAACATTCGTTTTCTTTTTGTCTAACCTTACAAAAATGTAAGCTTTTGTGTGTTTTTTTTAAGAGTAGGAAAAGTTTATTGAAAGATAGCTTCTGTCTAAGAAAGACAGAAGGGGGATCAGAAAGCGGATTGCCCCAGATGTGTAACATTTCTAAGAAACTGCAGCACATTTTTGAATACCTTCTATACTCCAACAACTTTTCTAAGCACCTTACAAGTATTTGTTTATTCTTTACATCATCAGAGATGTAGTGGGGATGATTTTTTAAATCTGTATCAAGCAATACGAGGTAATGGGGACCCATGGGGTTCTGGTAAGAAAAATTTGAAAAATCGTTGATTTCCTTCTAGTCACTATTGGGTTTGAAGAGTATTTCAGGTCAATTTCGTCCTCTATGAAATGCCAGAGAATTTGTCTTCTTGGGTCTAACCTAAATCTATTTGGTACAGTGGGTTTTCCATAATTTTCAGACTGCCGTTGAGGGGTTTGTGTGTGATAGTTTTGCACCTCCCTTCTTTCTGAACCACCCACTCAAGTGTTTCCTGGCGCCCTTAGCAAACGACTCCCAAGGTATTTAAGTGGCCAAAGCTCACTCACCAATGAGGAGACGTGCGCTATGTGTGACGGAGTCACGCAGTTCCTGGGATCGGGAGCGAAGGTTGCTTAGAGGAGGCTGTTGTTAAAATTGGCCTGTCGCATCCAGATTTCAAGACTGGAAAGGTAGGGAAAACTTTATTTGTTTTAATTAAAGAGCCGGGGAGATGGTTGTGTTCGGTTAAAGCAATTTAGATCAGGTTGAACAAACAAATGATCCATTTATCTGTTTTTCAATTGATGGCAAAAATTTTTAAAAATGGAAGTTTGTAAGAACTTCAAATACTATACTATTTCCCTTACCAGCACTAAAGCCAAAAGTCTTCAGTTATGGATCTTTTTTAAAGAAATCATTTTATCTCACAGCCTTTTGCTTTTCACACTTGAAAAAAATCCAGATCTTGGCAAAGATCTTTTCTTATAGTTTGTAGCTGTTTAGACTATGGGATTATAAGCAAGAATTTATCAGTGATGTCCTCATTTGTTTTCCAAAGTCATTTCAGAGTCAATCTTTAGAGAAGAAAATGTGGTAATTAAAAATAAAGAGTTAATTGATTTAGAATTATGATAATTAATATGTACATGCTAGCAATAATGGGATTTTCTCTTGGAGAAAAGTTCTGCTGTAAAGGAGACTTGTATCATTTTCCTGAACTAATAGTCAACTAAGTTTATGAAATTATTTAAGTGTAGGTTATATGCTTTAAAAACTCCAAAACTAGTTTCACTTTCATTATATGTAATAGTTTAGTTATGTTCTATATGCTATGTTCGAATATTAACTGAAATGGCCAGAGGAGGTGAATATCTTCATTCACTCTTTCTACCTATAAATGAAATAATTTCAATAGCATTCAAAGTAGAAACTAATCATCAAAGTAAAAGCCATTTCCCCGTAATGAACTCTCTGCCTTCATAATGAAAAAAGCCTCTTCATTAGGCTGAACCAGTGCTGCAACAGAATGTGTACACAAAAACTCACACGATTGTACTTATTTATTAGTGTACTGTATTGGTAGTGTCAAAGGTAAGTTTGGGTTCAAAGAAAAGTATAACTGGTTCCCCATGATTACTTTTTTCCAAAAGGCCCTTACTGTGGCCCTGTATTTTACAATAGAGATTAGTACATTTATCCAAAAGCATTCCAAATGAGAGATGGTACCATTTATTTTTTTAAAAAGCAACTTTTAGAATATTTAGTTTTAATTCACTCTTCTCTAATTTGTAAAGATGATTTTTTTGAGCTCACATATCACTAGGTATTAAATGTCCAATAACTTCAATTACATTGTTTCAGATTTCCTTTTCTTATTTTGACATATGCATTTGAAAAGATTCCCATCCTGAAGTTTCCTAGTTTATTAGATTTGTTGAAAACTCAATTTTGTGAGAAGTCTGCCCTCAAGGTCACCACCATTGCTGTCTTGCTCTCATTGCCTCTTTGGGGGAGGTGAATTTGGGGGCGACTGACAGTTGCAGTGTGAACTCTTCATGGGCTCGGAGACTACTTCTCCTAGCCATCTTCTCCAGTGCAAGAAAAGGCTGTTTCTCTACTCCAAGGCGAGGTTCAAAGGTTTAGACTCACTTCACAGATCAGAGGTCAGGCATGAATTGCTGCAATTTGTGGTTCAATTCTGCCGATATGACAGAATTTCACAGCTAAGATGATCATTCTTTTCCCCTTCTGCACTCAGGCCAGCCCAAGCAGTTAACAGTGTAATTTGTATAAGTCAGCCCTGGGCACCCAAGTTTAATGAGTAACTAGCTGGTGCCTTAGTTTCGCTGGTACAAGGTGCATATTATAAAAAGGGTCAAATGTCAACACACAGAAACCCTGTGGTATGGGGAGTGATAATCTCATAGCCACAGTCTATGAATCATATTTTAAAATTCAATAGTTTTTGTTTATTTTTAAAATCATTCTTCTGTGGTGAATTTGCATATGTTCATTTTCTTGGCTACTAAAAAAGGTAGATAATTTTGTTAAATGTTAGGAAGAAAGAACTGTCTGATTAGGGCTTACTGACCAAGCAGTATAAAGTAAAACTATAAGCTTTATTTATTTCATGAGGTCTTTCATTTCTCAAAAACTTTCCAAAATGTGACAGCTTTTTAAGAATCCAAGGAAAAATTAGAATGCTAGGTATTTCAGAGCCCGACATTCTCTACTCTTGACTCCAAAAGTTAAGCTCTTATCTTAGGTTTTGATTAGAAAAATATCTGTTTAAAATTGATTTCTTGTGGCTCTTGAAAAAATTATTAGGTGGTGGATCTTGACAATGCATGAGCTTGCCATTTAGTTTTGGGTCCTTGAGGTGACCCTGAACTGTAGTGACACACATATAGGATCATTTGTGGATTGGTCAGCTGTCCATTACTATAACGCTTACCTGAGATAATCAACACATACAGAGAAAAAGTTTAGTTTACCTCACAGTTTTGGAGGTGGCACATCATGGTGGCAGGGTGCATAGTGGAACAAAGCTGCTCATCTTGTGGCTAGGAAGCAAAAAAGGAAGTGGAGAGATCAAGTTCCCCCCATCCACTTCAACAGCCCACCCCCAGTGACCCCAGACCTCTCACTAGCCCCCTTAGATAGAGACTCCTCCACCTCCATTAGCACTGTGGGCTGGGGACCAGGGCTTTAATACAGAGTCCTTTGGGAACATTTAAGATCCAAACCATGGCAATTTGTAATTTTTTTATAGCACAGATTTGAATTTTCCACTCTTCCAAACTGAGGCACAAAGCAATTGGTTTCTTCAATAGAGCATAGTAATTAAGAACACAGATTTTGTTCTTAGAACTCCTCGGTTTGAATCCCAGCTTCATCACATTCAGCTAAGGGACCTCAACAATCCAGCAGCCTTGCCATGTCACTGTGCCTCAGTTTTGTCAGCTCCATACTGAGCAGAATCACAGAATTTGCTTCACGGGGATGTAGCAACAAGGAAGTGAGATGATGCTGTACATAGGCTGCTTGGTGCAGGGCCTGTGTAGTGAAGTAAAACTACTTTGTATTTCACTCTTGATTTAGCCTAGCCTACCACATTACCATTCTACCTCGGTTTAGACTTCGTCTTTGCTCTATCCATTTCTTTAGGGACAAGTGCATACCTGGGTAAGGTGATTCGGGAACATTTCAGGATGCATTCCCTTTGAATGTCATGGGAAGTGTGCTTCAAAAATCTTTGGTTTCAAGTCTAGCATTCTTTTTAGATGCTTTTTTCCATAGCTGATATGCTGTCAATGACAAAAGCTGTAAAAGGAGATAAATCCAAATTATCTGGTTTCCTTTGAGAGTTCTTTTCATGCTGCCAAGCAGCAAGAAACATTTGAGCTTAAAAAAAATCCGTAAATGTATCATACACATGGATTAAATTCTACCTTTGATGATATATACTACAGCTACTAGAATTCATACTTTCCAAAAATGGAAATACCAACGTGATTTTATTTTTTCATTGAATTTCTTTATTCCTATGAAATGTAGAAGTAGCTTTTTTTTAGAAGTAGCTTTTGAATAAAAATATGATTTTAACTACGAACAGCAATATAGAAAGCATGTGCTTGGCATTAAATAAGTAGTAACAACACCTCACAGGAGTTAAACAATTAAACACCCATAGTGGGCTAGGATTGTGTGAGACACTAGAGTTATAGCTGTGACACAGGTCTCGGTTCTATCCTAGTAGAGTTTAACACTGGCAGAAGGTGACCAGGCCACGTTAGGGTAGTTAAAGTAAGTTTACCCTATAGGGCAGGCTTCCTGGAAGAATGAAGTTTAAGGCTGAGTACAAGCTAGCTCTGCAGGGGGCTAAGACTTCAGGCCTTATTAAGGACCTTGATGTTTTCTAAAGACAGTAGTAGAAGTGTGTAAGAGATGAGGCAGGAGTGTGTTGTGACCAAATTGTATGATTTTTGAAGGTCTTTTTCCCTGTAATCAGAGCTAGACTGGCCACAGTGGGGAGGCGGGGCAAGGATGGGACCAGTGTGGGACACAACTGCAGTTGTCCTGCAGGAGCTGCTGGCTGGCATTTTCCAAGAGCTCTCCAATGTGTCTCATTTAATTCTTACAACGAGGCTGGTGTGAGGTGTTAATAATATCAAATACTTTGATTTCAACTCAGAGTTTACATGTCTGTTACTATGATAATACATTTTAAAGGAGAAACATTTAACACTATAGAAACAGAGAAAAACTCAACATTCTGCACAAATATGTGCCCATAATGGTGCTTTATACACATCTTCTCTGAATTATCTTCACTTTAAAGAGGCTTTGGAAAGCTGAATAAACCTTTCCAGATTCACTTGGCTAGTAAATGAGTGGTGGAGGTGTTTAAATTTTACACTTGATCTTAGCCAAAAGGCCAAGAAGCAATGGAGGTGTCTAAATTTTATTCCATTTTCTCAATATTGCACACACTTTGTAATTTGCATGGTCAGTGCAAATGCATCAGGGTTTTTTTCATAGCTTTTATCAAACTGTGATGTAGATTATTAGGTATTATCCAGAATGTAACCTTTAGGAGATGATCTTGTTACAGAGTTGGTTAAGGACCGTGTGCATTGAGAAGTAAATAGTTTAACTGCTATCACTCTATAGTTTGAAGATGTTCCTCCTTTTTACTTTGAGATAATCAATGATAGGATTAGAAGTAGGTCCTGATTAAGATTATTACTTTTGTTCCCCTGATGTTACAAATCTCACTGTGGATCAATCGTTCCAATGAAAATTATTATGGCAAAATAATTTTCAGTTGTAACTGACTGTATAAGCCATTTAATCCAGGAGCTTCCAAACTGTGCTCTATAGCAGACTAAAAGTCTTTGGGTTTCTCCATGGGGCCATATTGGAGTACCTCCTCACATTACCCCTGCCTCCATTCCAACCTGCTCCTGTTGTATTGGTTTTATATATCTAGGTAGAATTTCCATGGAAGAACAAGTACCATAAATAAAAATCAAAATAAAGTAACACAAAAAATCATTTTAAATAGTACTAACAATCCAACTTCTTTATTTTTAGCAGATTGTGTCTCAGACAAGTAAAATGATTTGCCTAAGATCACAGAGCAGAACATGGTGAAGGTGGAGTTGAAACTAGTCTTGTCACTCTCAGTCTGGTATTGCAATCATGGGGCCATATTGAATCCTAGAAATTGAGACACATAGGTTGTTTGGAACTTTGGATGACTTCATGGGGACTCTCAGTAGTTAAGAGTCAGGTGCATTATAGTTCCATATATGAAATAAAGGTCAAAGTTTTGTGCTTAGGATATGTTGTAATGCTTCATCTGAAATACCTTTGTCCTGAACTTTAAATCTCTTCATTTGACTATTTTTCTGTATGAAGCCCATTAAGATTATCCCAGAATCTCAAGTAATAGTTTTCATCAGCTACTGCCTGCAAAAAGCACCCCCAGAAGAGTCTTAATGCATTTTAGGGCAGACTAATAAAGCCACTTTCATACCAACCTGATCATCTGGAGGTTGATAGCTAGACTTTTTGTTGCAGTGGCTTCAGTGATCCTGTTTGAACGTCCAGGACAAATGTGGTGATCTATTAGTGATGTATAGGGTGGGAACACCCAGGGGCTAGATATTTTTTCCTCTATAAAGGATATTAGCTCTTATCTTTTTGAGTCTATAAACATAAAATATAGGCAACATCTGTATTTCTTCCTAAACAGTGTGTGTATTTTGAAGTTATATGTGCTCTAAAGGAAAACGATGCATCAGTTGGTCATTTTCTTACTAGTATTCTCCATTTCTTAAAAGAAAAGGGCAAAAGGTTGCATTTCCTACTTTGTAGAGAACATGATTATTGGCATAATGGTGGTTCATTTTCTGGAGAAAATGGTTCCCCAATTTTTCATGCATAAATGAAACATTGAAATAGATAACATTTCTTTCTTTTTAAAAAAAACTTTAGGATTTGTTGCAAACGGGACTTCAAAAACTGAACAGAGAAATCCCAAGTGCACTGTCTGAATTTGCCTGTATACTCTTGTTCCACGTCCGAGAAAGAGCCAGACCAACCAAACTGGTGATTTTGGGTGAGTACACCTCCTGGAGTCCTTCTCTTTTCTACTTAAGTAAGAACATAAATTTCCATTCCCATCAACCAGAATGTCTCTTTCAGTCAATATATACCTGGTGTGTGTTTACGTGGCAACATGTGTAGTATATTATACATGTGATGACCCGCTTTCAACCCCCAGTCTACACCCTTATGTTTTCATACACTTTGTGTCTTTGTGGCTGAGAGGAAAGCAGCTGCTGCTGTGGGCGGGTGAGCATCCATAATGAGACAACGAAGAATAATCTGTGTTTCCTGTAGTCTGTTCTTTATCCCTTGAAAGGTCAGCAGTATTTTAATATGTGGTGTGAAAGGAAGGGTTCTTGGTGCAAACTGGTAGCTTAGGATTTTAGCAATCCTCAGACTCGCTCTAAACTGATTTCCTCGCCTGCCATGGAAGGTGGCAGCAGCTGTCATGTCAGACTGTCCAATTCATGGCAACCCAGTGGGTCAGAACAGATGGAAAAACACTTGGACAGCCACATACTTCCCCGTAAGCAGGAGACACTGTTATTCTGTGGGTGATATTCCTGTGGGTCCCACAACAAGGGGAGGACAGGAGAGACCCTAGTTCTGTCACCCTCACACTCTGGATCGTGAGACACCAGCTCTGCCCAGCCACAGCCTTGGCCTGGGCCAGCTCGAAAAGGTGAAGCCCACAGAGCTGTGTGTATTGGGGAGGAGCTGTGTGACACTGTCCAGCCCCATCATTGCTTCAAACAAGTAAATCCTCCTTTCTACATCCTCTAGGCTGGGCTTTAGAGATGGTCTATTGAGTTCAGGGACTTGGAAAGTTAGCTTTTTTTTTCTGTAAATTTTCTTTATCTTGTAAAAAAAAAAAGGAAAAATTGAAGAAAACCTGGAAAGTATAGAAAAATATAAAATCTATGCATAACCTCATAATCCAAACATAACTACAAATAATATTATAGTATATTTATTCCTATTTTGTTTGTTGGATGGTTTGTTTAATTTTCCCAGTTATCTTTAAATATTAGTAAATTAACATGGTAGAGATCATTAAATAGATATTCTAAGCCTATGGCTATGCCATAATTTGTAAGCAATTTCCATACTGTTGAATATGTATTACATTATATATAAATATGCACCATTATGTTCATTGCATTATATCATAAATACCACTGTAGTGTACATACTTGGGTATAAATCTTCACCTCTCTGATTATAAATTTCTGTAAATGAAATCATCAGGCTAATAAGAATGAACTATTTAGTGAACACTGTAAAGCTTTAATGTTCCAGAAGCATAACCAAGTTTCACAGTATTCACTCCCATCTCTCTACCCATCATATACAACAATGTTCATTTCCCTGTGCACATGTGAAAACCAAGTATCACCAATTTAAGAAGATTTAAGATCATAAATATTTCTATAAAAAGTTCAAAAATAAGAGTCTACTCCTTTCCTTTACCAAAACCCTTAACCAAAATCAGGTGCTGAAGTAGAAGGTGTAGCTGCACTGCAAATCCTCCTCAGTCTCTCAGACCTGTCCCCAGGGAGAAGCAGATGTGGGCCACATTCATTTTCTTGGGAGTTGTTATTACCATGCCTGTTCATTTCTATCCTCTTCTTATCAAGAGAACAAAAGAAGATCTTTTCAACCTGGTATAGTGGCCCATGCCTGTGATCCTAGCACTTGGGAGGCTGAAGCAGGAAGATCATGAGTTCAAGGCCAGCTCTAGACTACAAAATGAGACCTTGTCTCAAAAACAAAAAAAATCTGTTGGGCATGGTGGCACACACCTGTACCTGTAATCCCAGCACTCAGGAGGCTGAGGCAGGAGGATCGCTATGAGTTCAAGGCCAGCCTGGACTATACAATGAGACCTTGTCTAAAGAAAAAAAAAAAATATTTTTTTCTTTGTCTATGAGAAGCTTCAAATCTAGTAGGCAAGTCCCAACAAACTAACTCAACACAGCCTTGAACAGGTCAGTTAAATTCTTTAGCTCTGTTTCTTTAAAGTGAAAGGCCCAACTAGAATCCTGTCTGTATGTACTTTTCAGTAATATATATATATTTTACACATATAACAGTAAAGATCATGTAGATTTCTACATTTGACTGAACTGTATCGTATACCCTGAAAGCACTTCAGTTTAAGAGAACCCACCCCACCAATGCACACACACACACATGTGCACTCACAATCATGCATACACATGTACACAATGATAGTCCACACCTGGGCTGGTCACAGGTGTGCTCTCAAACTTTGAGACACCACAAACATGCTTATGGATTAAGTATATAAATTCGAGACTGTTTAGGTATCCTTTACCATTATCATCTACTCCTACTGGGAATGTCAGCATTTTGTAACTGAGCTTCTGAACATGGCATCTGGGCCAGACTTTGGCAAGAGCATCCCAACTTTGACCAAATGGTCCTCCTTGAAGAAAGACTGTCCCCTGCCTAGTACATAGAGTGGATATTTCATACATGTTTGGTGGATCTCTCTCCATGTAGAGGTTGTGCCACTTCATAGTACTGATCTTTTTTTTTTTTACTTTTGTTATATATCTTGGAACAAGTTAAAACATAAAACCATGAAGAAATTCTAATAGCACCTAAGACTTGCCCTCATCTTAATCTTGAAACAGTGAAGACACTTTTTTCTCTTTCACACTGCATTTAAAAAACTCTCACTTGCTAACATATTGATCACTTCTCTTTCTTTTCCATTTGAATTGCAAACCTAAAGATAAAAAGCTACAAGGCTAGAAGATCATTTTTCCAACATGTTCCCATTTTCCATTGAAAATTTTGTACTCCCTCCCTTTTTTTTGGTACTAGGGATCAAACTCGGGTCTTTCCGCTTGCAAAGTGGGCGGCGGAACCACTGAGCTAAATCTCCGGCCCTCCCTCTTAGTTCCTGTATTAGCCCTGCTGATTTTTCCTGATACGTGTGGGGAAGGTAAAGTATACAGAGTATAGAATTTGTCTTTTAACCACTTTCAGCATATAATTCATTGAAGTTAAGCTGTTCTGTTGTGCAATCATCACCACCATCCATGTCCAGAGTGCTTTCATCTTCCAATGAAACTCTTTATTCATTTATCAATAACTACTTGTTTCTGACGTCTTTCCTCCAGCCTCTGGCCACCACCATTTTGATTCTGTCTTTGAATTTGACCGCGCTGGGTACCTCACATAAATGGGATCATACTTTTATCCTTTTGTAATTATCTTATTTCACTTAGCACAACTGCCTCTAGGATTCATTGCTTGTTCATTTCTTTCCAAGGCTGAATAACATTCTGTTGTGTATAGACAGTACATTTGGCAAGTCCATTCATTCATCAGAGGACATTTGGGTTGTTTTCATTTTTTGCCTACTGTGAATATTTACTGCTATGAACATTGGTATACAAATATCTGTTTGATTTATGTTGATATGAACCCAGTAGTTGGAGTTGATGAAGTATGTGTTATTTTTGTGTGGCTTTTTCGTTTTGGTTTTATCGGGGGGGGGGGGGGTGTTTGTTTTAGCACCAATGTATTGTTTCCCACAATGGCTGTACCATTTTACACTCCCACCAATGGGGCACAAGGGGTTTAGTTCCTCCATATACCCCCCAGTATTTATAGGTTTTTTTGTTTGATTGGTTGGATTGGTGTTTTTGGTTTGTTTCATTTTGTTTTTGATAACTATCACGGAAATGAGCGTGAAGTGGTCTATCATTGTGACTTTGGTGTGCATATCTTTAATGTTTAGTGATGTTGAACATCTTTTCATGCACTTGTTGGCCACCTGTATGTCTTCTTTGGAGAAATGTCTATTCAAGTTCTTAGCCCAGTTTTTAATTTGGTTATTTTTTGTTTGGTTTGTTTTGACCATTGAATTGTAGGAGTTCTTTATATGTCCTGAATACAAATCCTTCCTTAGACAATGATTTGCAAGTATTTTCTCCCTGTCCTTTGATGCACAAAAGATTTAAATTTTAAGAAAGTCTAATTTAATTTTTTCTTTTGTTATCTGTGCTTTTGATATCATCAAAGAAATTGCCTATAGTTCCAGTTGTCAGGAGGCTGAGGCAAGAGGACTGAAAATTCTAGCCCAACCTGAGCAACTTAGTGACTTAACAATACCTTGCCTCATAAAAACAAAAATAAAAAATGTTAACTGGAGATGTAGCTCAATACAAAGGCCCAGGGTTCAATCCCCAGTATGAGACAGAGAGAGAGAGAGAGAGAGAGAGAGAGAGAAATTAATCACTGCCAAATCCAGTGTCATGAAACTTTTCCTCTATTTTTTTCTAAGAAATTTTTAGTTTTAACTCTTGTGTTTAGATCTTTGATCCATTTTGAGTTAATTTTTGCAAATAGGGTAAGATTAGGGGCAGGATTCTTTTTAAAGATGCACTTTTCAACCTCACCAAGTCTCAGTGAAGGCATATGTCAAGCAGTTAAGCAAATAACATAAGTACTTATGCTCAGCATTCATAAGAACTGTTTTTCTTCTTGGCATAGGCGTGGGTGATTTCCCAGCAGACAGGTGAGAGAAAGCTAAAGCATTTGGGGAACTGATGTCTAAGGTCGCAATGAGGCTGTGGTTGGGACTATCTAATGTCTTGATGTAAATGTGCTTATGAAGTCCCTAACAGAAGATCCTAGACGTAGACAGTGGGAGAAAATAGCATACGCCTTTGTGTGTGTACGTGTGCATACTTATTAATGTAGGGGTGTACACTGGGAAGTGGGAGAGAGGGCACCCTGTATGTGGTTGTGAATTGAGGGCTACACTAGATAAAAAACACCTTTTGTACAAAAATAAATTGCTCCTCATACGGTTTCAGAGAAACAAAATGAGCCTAGCCACAATTATGTGGGCAAAACCGTGTTTCCAAAACACTCACCCTAGTTCACACCTAGTTCATGGTGCACTTCCAGTATGAAAGGTGCAGGTTTGTGTAGCCTTCCCTTGTGGAATCCTGAGAGGAAAGAAGAAACCCCCAGTGTATTCATGGCCTAGGACCAAGGGTCTGCAACTGCACTGGCTGCTGTCTGTCAGCACCCGGCTAATGTTGCCAGATTCACCACATGAACAAAATTCTCAATTAGAACTTCAGCATTAGAACCCTTGGCATTGTCTTTTAGGTGTCCAAACAACAAATAAATTAGTGTTAAATCTCCCTTGAGGACCTGTGAGAAGCAAACGGACCTAACCCACCCCTCTCTGTTTTCGTGGGGCCTGGTTTACGAGGGGAAAACTGCTTTGGCCGCTGTAAGTTCTCATTTTCTCTTTGCCAGAAAAGGGAATTTAGAGAAAGAGGAAGTAACTAAACCAATTAATTTTTTGTTGTTGTGAGTTGGCACAAGAAAGGTGATGCTTTCTAAAAATAATTTACAAGACTTGTGTACTATATTTGCCTTGAAACATTAAAGTCCGTTTACATTTTATTAACTCAAAGAATAGCCAGTATTGCCCCATGAGACTGTGAATAAATGATTAGCTCAAATCAGGAGGCTTTTACTGGTTTTTCAATTGAAATATTAATTCCAGCTGCACACAGTGAAAGTACAGAGTGCATGAGACATGAGCCGCAATTACGCCTCAACAGTAGCCCCAGGAGCTTAATCTACCTGGGAAATCTTCAGTTTCTTGACACTTGAACATTTCATTCCAAACACTCAAGGTTCAGTCAAATTCTGGATATGTATTTTCTGTTCGTTTCCATTCTTAGTTTAAGTGCATATTTGTTGGATTTATTTAATAAAGCTCTGCTTTCCAGATCTGTAACTATAGTTATTTGGAAATTCAACTAACTTTAACTGCCTATTAAATTGTTGAGACTTGGAAAACCGGTTCACCTTCCTTTCTCTTCCTTTTTCTCTCAATAAACATCTTTAAGCCTCAGAAGTAAATAGACTCCTTTGTTTTTTTTTCTAAATATCTGCTAATTCCACCTCCAAAATTCTATACAAATTTAGCATAGTTTTTCATTGACAACTCTCTTCCTTTTAATTTTAAACCATGTCTAACAACATTTGTTTCAAAGGTGAATATCCATTAACAAGTTTTTGGCATGTATTTTTACAAGAATTAAAATAAACAGCTTGGGCCTGGGATTTAGCTCAGTGGTTCCAGCGCCTGCCTCGAAAGGGCAAGGTCCTGAGTTCAATCCCCGGTACCAAATAAATAAATAAATAAAATAAACACCTGATCGGATATGTTTACCACTGTGTTCCCATATGTTACTCTAGGATAAACTTATCCTAATATCCTTAAAGCCAAGGATTTTAAATGAGAATTGGAGATGAGAAAGAAAAAAACGTTATTAACAAGAAAAAGACATACTCTGGTTTCTCTTCAGATCGCAGAAATCTTTCACCTATTAACAAGAAAAAGAAAAGGCAAATGAGGCAGGATGGTGGCAGTGTGTGGGGAGGTGATTTTCCCCACTAAAGCCAGGCGACCTTGTGTGGCTTTTCTAGCTTTGCCCCTCAGCAGTGCCGGATGTCACACCCAAGTGAGGCGCACTCCAAGGCTGTGTAGAAAGAGATTCATGGCAACATTAGTGGACTGAGAACCTTGGATTTCCTGTGTGTACACGCATGCATGTGTCCAAATGTCTCTATTATATGGTGAGACAGTTGTCCGCTTCTGTGTTCTGTGGTCAGTATCAGATTCACATGGAACCTCCTTCCAACAAGACCCACCACACCCAGGTGAGGACCTGGCTAGGGACAGAGACTTCCAGGGACCCTTACCCAAACTTAGTACCTCCCCCATCTTTTTTTTTGTACTGGGGATCAAACTCAGGACCTTGTGCTTGCGAGGCAGGTGTGGTGCCATTGAGCTAAATCCCCAGCCCTACCCCCATCTTTTTATATTGATCTTACGCTGTCTCTCGCTAGAAAGTTCACTTCCTTTTAAATTTTTTCTCACACAGAGCCTATTATAGTTATATTGTCATAAAATATGATGATAGTATTTGAAAATATTTTTAACTTCAAAAGTACCACACATAGCCAGGTGTGGTAGCACACTCCTGTGTTCACAGCACATTTCTAGAAGAAAGTGCCTATTGCTTCTTCCATGTTGAGAGTGTGCCTGAGGAAATGCTGTTTCCCTGTGAATGTTGCCTTCAGATGCTGGTCAGTGAAATACCAGGCCATAGCCATTAAACAGGATCTGTATTTACCTCGCTGTGGGAGCAGATATACTGTTTCATAGTTGTAACTGAAATGACTGATGTTAACCAAATAAAATCAGAAGAGCACACCTAAAACCGAACCTAATGTTTGACTATGTCACTGTGTTTTAGAGCCTTTATTCCACGATAGACAATTTGTCATTTTTCTTACAGAGACCTATGCTATTCTTATACCGTGCTTTTAGACATACCACAAGAAGGTCATGCTAGAGCAGAGCCCCAGGAGCATGTACTCATAGATAATATGACATAGTCACATAAACCATATTATTACTATGTAACCAAGACTTGCACATTACTAATGTAGTTTAAAATGGAGAAAAAGAATAGCATTTACAGACCATCATAATTACTGCATAAGCCAGGTGCAGTGGTGCAGGCCTGTAATCCCAGCCCTCAGGGAAGCTGAGGCAGGAGGATTGCAAGTTGGAGCCTAGACTGGGAAACGTAGTGAATTAGTGAGACCCTGTCTCAAAATAAAAAATGGAAATGGCTGGGGATGCACCTTAGTGCAAAGGCTCTGGGTTCAATCCCCAGTACCGCACAAATACTACTACTAATACTACTAATAATAATTGCATAAAATTATATTAGAGAAGTTCTCTTTTCGATATAAATTTAAGAAACTTAACAAATGAAACATACTATTTACACACCAATTTTGAATTTTCTTTAAACCATATATATCTGAGTCTACTATATTTGAGCTGTCTGGGTTTAGTTTTATGCCAAATAGAAGTTAAACTGAAGGGTATCACCCCAAAGATAAGATATTTTTATTATATTGTAACCCCCAATTTACCATAATCTAATTGTGATTTTGAACTAAGTTCATGATCGCCCTTGTTGTCAGTTTCTCCATCAAGAAAATGGGACTGAGGGCCGGGGATTTAGTTCAGTGGTTTCACCACCTGCTGCGCAAGTGCAAGGACCCAAGTTTGATCCCCAGTACCAAAAAAAAAAGAAAAAAAAAAAGAAAATGAGACTGATACTTTTGTATTCTATTCTAGGAATATATAGATAAATAGAGAGGGTATATATATATGAAAGATATGATTGGATTAATAGAAACATGTTTTCTAACATAATGAGCCATATTCTAAATGACACAGAATTTATTTCTATTATGACTCTTTGCAATTAAAGATTTTTATAATAAAAGTAATCATCTATCAAACTGCCAGTTCATATATTCAACTACTGGCACAAAACGTTGTTCTGTGAATACTATGCCAAAGTTTCCTTCTTAAAATTACATTGGTAACTTTTTCCCCTGGTACTGGATTTTGAACACAGGGCCTTTGCACTGAGCTGTATCCCCAGCCCTTTTTAATTTTTTTAAATTTTGACACATGGTCTTGCTAAATCACTAAGGTGCCTAGGCTGGACTCAGACTTGTGACCTTCCTGCCTCAGCTTTCCAAAGTACTGGGATTACAGTCATGCATGACCATACCCAGCTGCATTGATAATATTGTTTCTAGGCAACATTTAGGGCCTACTACTTTCAGTGTATAGGTAGAGAGCTCCAGTGCAGGCATACCAAGTAGTTATAAAAAAGAACACAATGCTTACAAAATTGGAAATATAAAAAAAAAAAATTATTGGCTTTTTTGTATGATCATTGGTTTTAAAAAGGCCTAAAACACATTTCACATGTCCAATGTCTAGGGAATTTTTTCACGTATAAAAGGCAACATTTATATAAGTTCCTTCTCACTCTGTTCATAAACATTTGGGAGTTAATTCTCTTAGATTCTTTAAACTTAAATTTTAAAAAATTATGTCAAGCTGGGAATACAGTGCAATGATAGAACACTTGCATGGTATGTGCAAGGCCCTGGGTTGGATTCCTAGCAACACAAAAATAAATAAAACAGGGGCTGGGGATTTAGCTCAGTGGTGCTACCACCTGCCTCACAAGTGCAAGGTCCTGAGTTCAATGCCCAGTACCAAAAACCAAACAAAAACTAACTAAATAAAACATTGTAAAATTATACTGTCAAGCAGATAACTGGTAATTCTAAGCTATGGCTCTGTAATTCTCCACAAAGAGACGACCATCCCTCAAAACATCCACTGTTTTTTTTTTTCCAGTACCAGAAATCAAACCCAGGACCTTGCACTTGCCAGGGAGACACAGCACCACTGAGTCACATCCCTGACCCTATCCACTGTTTTTGATCACTTGAAATAATAGTAATAGTAATAAAAGGCTTTGGGCATTTGTGTACTCAGATACTTTGCTAAGTGCTATTAATCCTTACTCATTCTTGATGATACTGTCACCATTTCATAGATGGTAAAACTGAGGCTGAGGTAGGGATTAAGTGACTTGCATTTGTGCTCAGGTGATGGGGCCAGGATATGACGGCCCCAGAGCCTGGAGCCTAGGTGTGTGGCCACTGTCTGTCCTGTCCCCTCATGATCCCATACTCACTTAGATGTTTGGATTCTGTGAATTCTAGTCCTTAAACATTGCCACTTAAGAATTTAATTCTATAGGTTTTTAATTCTAGAAACACAATTTGAACATGTTAACTACTTAAAAAGAGACGGAAATAGCTGTGGAGCAGTTTGCAGAACTCTTTGAATGTTAGGAAGGTGTGAGGAGGGAGGAGAGGGGAGCAGGGAGTGAGGCGAAGGAGGGCTGGTAGTGTGAACAGTTTTTCAACAACTTCACTGTGGATCTGCACATTACTTCTCTTCCTCTTCATCAGCCTATGCCCGTTTCTCACTTAGGGTGATTTAGTCTCTTAGCACTGGCTTTAGCTAACCCTCCTGTAAGAAAGGAAGAATCAAAGAAAGAGTGTCATGGCAGAAAGAACTTTGATTTTCTTACCAGATCCACCTATGCCTCAATTCTGCGATCTTGGTCAAGTTACTTGACTTTCTGAGCCCCAATCTCATAATCTTTAAAAAAAGGTGAAAAGAGCTAACACCGATCCAGCTCTTACTTTATACTCGTTTTGCTGTAAGCCCTTAGCGGGCAGTGTCTCACTCTGTGTGACAGCAATCATTGTTGCTACCCTTCTCATTTTGCAGACAAGGGTCATGAGAAACCAAGACTTTAACCCACCTATGTCAAAAGTCATAGAACCACATCACTGAAAAGCTGGGACTCAAATCCAGGACTCTGACTCCCACTACCTCGAGAGATTTTAACCCACATATTAGAACTCTCTGAGACAGTATTCCCAGTCCATCTTCTTTCTAGGAGGGAGAATTACAATTGCCTTTAAGCCACCCATTCTCTTCTAGTGCTGCTCTCGTCTTTGGCTATAAGTGAAGTACACTCCACAGCCACTCTTCCAGAAATACAAGATGCACAGTATGAGCACAGCGTCCTCCTCCGAAATCACCCCTGGTGCTGGATGATGGCAATCAGTGAATGTCTAGTCCATAGAGATACTCCATAAAATGAAGTTTGAATTTGATGATTTTTAATTAATTCCATGATATCCTTGCAAATGTATTGTATTTGCAGTAATAGGATATATGGTAACACAATTAGTTCTAAGTTTAAGTGGGCACAGAGAGCATATGATCTTGCAGAATTTCTACCTGTTTCTCAGAAATGGGTAGATTCTCAGTCCTCATGTACATGTGAGGGCTGGATCACTTCTGGGGTTTTTATCACTTCTGTGGTTTTGTTTGACTTGTGGACCACTGTTGCTGTACACTTTGCTAAGTACACTTTGTACATTGTTGCTATACTTTGTCAGCTTTCACTGTCACTTTTCACTGTCTTAGCTCAATCACTGTTCAGTGGAGATGTGTGGCCTCCTAGTGCTGAATAATCATGTGGCCTCATATGATACGCCCACCCTTCCCACTGTCATTGTCCTTAGTGCAGTGCTCTCCACACAAATGAACACTCTCTGTATACAGTATCGATTATCAATTAGCTAGTGCCAGTTAGCTTATTAAGGTGGAAATCATAACATATTTATTTGAAAAATATTTATTGTCTTTGAAGTATCAAAATTTGAGGATCCAGTAGCAACTAAGAAGAGACATAGACTCTTCTCTCTTAGAGTGGACATTTTAGTTATAGAGGAAAGACCTAGAAAAGATAATGACAGTCACAGTATGTCTTATGGAAGCAAGATATTTCCATCAATAGGAGATTTGACCTGGCTGGTGCTACACTAAGGTGGTCAAGACACTGAGTTTCAGGTTGTTCTTGTGCCTTTTGGTTTTCAATCTGCCATCTCCTTTTAAATGCTAGTCACGCCTCCTGGGCGCTTACCAGAATAGTCCTAAACTCACTGGTAAAAATCCTTTGATATTCCTCTGATTAAAACCAAGACGTAAGAGCTACTTGTTTTTTTGATGAGAACTCAGCCTGTGCTTTCTAGCCATGGCCAAAACTTCGTGGCCATTGCCTCCTGTTGTCTCTCACAGAAAGTATGAGATTTGGGGTGGGGATTTAGCTCAGTGGCACCTCACCTGCATTGAAAGCGCAAAGTCTCTCTGCTTACAATGTCCCGGTGCCCTCTCTCCTCTCCCTCCTTCTCCCACCATTGCTGATTGTGAACTCCAAGGACTTTGCAGTAGTTACCACCATGTCCCTGAACAGCCAGCACAACCTCGCAAGCAGCAAGTGCTCAGTTAATGTTTGAGCGAATGCACGTGCAAATATTGTTTCATCTTCTTTTCCAGAAGATCATTGGCTTTGGCCTCGGGGGCACAGAGATTGACTTTAGTACCATGAATTATCTCTCTTCCAAGACCAGTTTTTTTTGGTAATTGCACCCTTAGAAACAAAAATGTGAATTACTGAAAAAATTGTAGTGATGTTTGAAAATGGCCCAAGTCTTACTGACCAGATTGTCAGCAGTTCTCATGTGTTGGTGAAGCTAGTCTGAATTTAAATGAGACGCTTTAATGGCTTGGCAGGTCCTTAGCCTGATTTCAGATATGGTGCTTGTGGCCCATCAATTTCCAGATGATGACAAATCACTTAGACCACAGAGTCAGCCTGCTGGGGCTTCATGATGGCGGTTGTTTCCATTAAAACATTGAATTAATTGATAGTGTTTCAGTCAAGTTGGATGAGTAATGTGGTATGAGACACCTTAGACCCTCACTCTTTGTCACATATTCCTCAGGCTTGACAGCCTTAACAGAAAGAGTCACATTGAAACACCAAACCTGTGTATATAAAACTACTACTTGTGTATATAATCTGTTTCAGATCTTAGGAAGATTTAATTGATAATTCCCTGTCTCTCTCTCTCTCTCTCTCCCCCCCGCAGGGCCTTTGCACTGAGCTATGTCCCCAGCCCTATTTTTATTTTTTATTTTGAGACAGGGTTTCTCCAAATTGCTAAATTGCCCAAGCTGGGATCAAACTTTCAATCCTCCTGTCTCAGCCTCTCAGAGTGTTGGGATTACAGGTGATCACTACCATGCCCAGCTTGATTGATAATTTCTTGACAGAGCAATTTTGGCCCATTTGCCACCCCACCCTCACTGTGGTTGTCACAACATTTTAGGGGTTGTGGTGATTATGCATCTAGTGAGTGGAAGGCAGGGGTGTTAAGGAATCTCCCACAGTGCATAGCAGAGCCCAGTGAGCCACAGGACGTCTGGATAAATGGCACCTCAGGTCCCTCTCCAGCTCAAATCCTAGGACTTTATGAAACTGGATAATTTACGTGACAGAGTTTGATTAAAGCGCACAGCACTACATCAAGAAGCTCTCACTGCTGCTTCTTCCTTCCTGGCATCCATCCACTGCAAGCCTTTCTGTTCCTTGGTCAAGGAGCCAAGATAGTGAAACTGGAAGTCACAGCTTTGGAGCCTGTTAGCCTAGGAGGCAGATGTGTGACGAAGTTGTACATTTTGGTTTTTCCCCCAGCATTACTCCATCAACCTGTTGAGAGACAATCTAAGCATGTAAAGCTTCTTTAAAGGGAGTAAGATAACAAATTCCTAGCAGGTATTGGTGCACTGTCAAACACTCGCGAAATTCCCAGCCCGCCCCTTTCTGGCAGGTGCCTTCTCCTTTCCTGTGATATACAGCCAGGATTCCCCGGGAGCCCACAGCAAAATGCTTCATTTTCAGGGATGTGTTGATAGAAATGCCTGGAAGAACACAGCCTGTTGGTTCTGCCTCTGTTTATCAAACACAAGCATTCATTGAATGAAGTGCTTTGCCATAACACAATCAGTGTGAGTATCAACACAGTGAAGACCCATGCTGGGAGCGGGCAGGATGGCCAGTCTCCTGTCTCTTCCCGCTTTCAGGATTTCACCCCAGCAGAGGAGAGTCCTGAAAGATGTGTAGGTGTCCCAAGGGATGTGCCTTTCAATTAGCATAAGGCTAAGAGAGAAAAGGGGCCTGCTTGTCACTGCTGGGGCGAGTGAGCAGATGAATGCCCAGTGCTGGCCCTCCATTTTGAGTGAGCTCCCCTTCCACTTTCCAACAGGAGTCACAGAAATGCCCGTGCCAGAGCCCTGCCTTCGAGTGGGCGGGTTCTCATCCATGTTTATTCTAGTTGGTGGTGGTGACTTGGCACTGTGGAAAGAGATCAATGCTGAGGGAAGGCCACAGCTTGGAAACTTCTTGCAGAAGCTAGTCTTTTTCTCTCTAACTTAACCCCATGAGTAGGAATATCTTCCTCACAAAATATCTCTGTAAATCGTGAGGTAGTTCTCAACTTTAACTATAAATATGTTTCTAAAACTTGACTTCTGCCCTATAGGTCATAGTCTTTAAAACTATAGTGATAGAGCCAGGCATAGTGTCACACATCTATAATCCCAGCACTCAGGAGGCAAAGGCAGGAAGAACATGAGTTGGAGGCCAACCTGAACTGCATAGTGAGATCTTGTTTCAAAAAGCAAAACCTGGGCCGGGGATTTAGCTCAGTGGTTTTACCTCCTGCTGCACAAGTGCAAGGACCCGAGTTCAATCCCTGGTACCAAAAAAACAAAAAAACAAAACAAAAAAACAAAAAGCAAAACCAAAAAGCAGTAATGATAATAACTGGTAACCTTTTTAAATACATTGTATGCCAGATATTGCCAAATGTTGTGTAATCCTAGGATGAATCCTCTGAAATACATGCTATTACTGGAACCACATTAAAGTTGTAGAAATTGGAAGCAATGTGATTTACCTCATTGGATAGGACTCGTAAGTGTTACAGTCAGGGTTTGAACTTGTATTTCTTTTACTCCAAAAATCTCTCCTCTTAATGAGTATGGTATATATTTTATTATCTCTTTACCGTGTATGTGTTAGGTCATGTTTTAGAAATGATTATTAATAAAGATAAAATTTTATAGTGCGATTAAGGAACATCAAAATAGAAATCTAACCACAAGCAGAGATGGTATTAGCTCTTGCATAAACACATTAAAAAATCTTCCTCTGAATTAAATCCCAGCTAGGTGGGAGACACTGTACCCCAATGAACAAGTATTTGAAATGCAACATGTCAGTTTGTCAGCAAATAGAGCTCTGCCAAGAATCCTAAATTATATATTCACCCCAAACACACACACACACCTAAATAATTCTAGAGTAAAGCCATGCCTGTTTTTGATCTTAGGTAAAGTCTGGTTTGTAAACATTGGAATTATTTCCAAGTGCCCCCTAAAATGTCCAGGGTCAAAGTTAAAATCCTAATGAAATCCTAATCCTCTGAACCATACTGAAAAGGGAATTCGATTCCTTGACAATTTCTGCTTTCACTTGGAGTTTAACCTGAAATTTTGTTGTAACCCAACAAGGTCAAACTCAGCCTAAAACAAAGAAAGCAAAAGGTGTAGTTAAAAGTTCAGAATAATAATAGCTTGATGGGCAAATGTGTTTTCTGTGCTGGTTTTCCATGCCATGCTGAGTAGCTGACTGGTTCCTGATACACTGCCCTGTTTCTGGCATGCCAGCAGCTGGCAGGAAGAGTAATGTGTCCACTGGCTGTGCTGGGAGGTCCCACTGGGGGCATTCGGCACCCGTGGGGAAGATCAGCCCTTTTGCAGCCAGGGTGGCAAGTCTCTTCCGGTTCTCTCTGGAACACCCTCTGCAAAGTACTGTAGCCACGGGTTAGGTGAGAACAGGCTTCAGCTGCATCACTGGTGGGGAATGACACTGCAGGCAGCTTACTTGCCATGAATGGAATCCTGAGACTCTGAGACACTGGTCTCCACCAGAACTCTTGGGCCTTGCTTCTCACGCTAACTGGTTTAAAGCTGGCTGCAGTAACCTCTTGCCTGTTTTTCTGTAAGCATAAGAATCCTACACAGGAGTGAGATTCTTGCCTCAAGTTCAATGTCTTTGTTGTTTTTTGTTTTGTCTTTTGAGGTTCAGATTTCTTAAACTAACATTCCTTGATCATGCAGTGCAAGATTCTGGGCTAGCAGTCCTCGACGAAGCCCTGTGGGGACAATTATTTGGGACTGCTCTGGTGTGGACTCTGGGCCACACCGTCAGCTGTTAGGACACCAGCCCTGCGGTTCATTAACTGAGAATTTATATAACCACTCTGTGCCTCAGTTTCCTTATCTGCAAGGTGGCAACCTAGTAATATCCATGTTGACACTGTGAGGATTGGGATGAGTTAATGCATGTGAAGAGCATATACTTTCACTGCCACATAACAGACATTGGATAAACATTAGCTGCTGTCACCATTTTAAAGATGAAAATACTGGGCTGAGGATTTAGCTCAGTGGTTCTGCTGCCTGCCTCGAAAGCACAAGGTTCAATCCCGGTACCCCCCGCCACACCCCCAAAAAAAGATGAAAATACTGAGACTTAGAAGAGCTTAAGTGGTTTTTTTTCCCAAAGGGTCAGAGCTAGAAAGTGGAAGAGCCAAGATTTGGGTGTAGGGGTCTCTGATTCAAGAGACTGTGGTGTGTAACCTAATCAGCCTGTCTAATTCACCTAAAAACTGTCTCCTTCTCAGTGGTTGAAACTGGAAAAGTCTATGCTATTTATCTAGATATTTTGTTTTACTTACAGACAAGGTTCAACTTTTGAAGTCTGTTTATTGTCGAGTCCACACTTCTACCCCAAGCACCAATGTCATTATCTTTCAGCATGGAATATCTCTCACCAGTTCTCAGCATCTGCCCCAACGCACATATACACACTCTCACCTTTCTAGAGAGGGTATTCTAAGCTAATTTTGAAAGCAAAATTCTGGCAATGGCCTTTATTAGGAACAAAATGTTAACTATTATGATCTCTTGAAGTAGTCTCTGGTCAGTGAGCACAAGTACAAAAGTGCTTTAACTTTCCACTCAAGAGTGTTTGAAGCATAACTCAGTAAACTCAGGGTAAACTTCACAAGGACGAGGTCCACAGTAGCTAGCACAGTCCTCAGCACATAGGGCTGCTCAATAAATATTTGCTGGATGAATGAATAAATGAAAGCAAATCCTGGTGTCTCTCGAAGTCTTAAGAAATTGTCACTCACGTAACAGTCCGGAGCCGAGCCAGCTCCACTCATACTTCTCCCAGGTTTCATAAATGTGACCACTGAAGTTAAGTGAAAAACAGCTAAGATGGGGGTGGGGGGGGGCGGTGAAGGGGAGTGTCTCTAAAACATGTCAGAATTTTAAAATAGGTCATTGCTCAGCCTAGGCAACAGAGGGAAAGTGGCAGTTACACTTAGCAAGTGGAATCTAGTGTAGACCAGAGTGGATGGGGCCAGAGAGTAATGAGCAGTTTAGGCTTCATGGACCATACTGTCCTTGCCTCAGTGGTTCACCTCTGCTCTTGTGCTACAAGGCAGCCATTGATAGCCTTTTTTTTTTTCTTAAGGATGTGGTTTAATAAATAAAGCTTTATTCCAAACACATGGCAGAGCATATTTGACCCATGGCTGGAGTTTGCCAGCCCGGATCTAAAGCAACTACAATTGTAGTAAATCAGCATGCTGATTCACTCGGACAGAAGGGTTGCTTTAGCTTTTTTGAAAGAATTAAATAAATCACTTATCTTTTTGATAAAACACATATTAATTTCACAAGTGAATGGGTTTCACAGTGACATTTCCATCCAGGCATATATTGTTCATTGATCCTGTGTGCCCCCTCTCTCCCCTCTCCCTGCACCCTTCCCAGTCCCCAATCATCCCTCTTCTACCCTCAAGTCATCTTTTTTTTTTTTTCAAGTTTCTGTTGAAAAGAAAACATGTGATACTTGTCTTTCTGAATCTGACTTACTTTGCTCCGCATTTATCTTTTTCTGTATCTAAGCTTTTGGCTTTGAATTCATTGAGCAGGGCACCATATAATTTATTTAGCTGGGACATATTAAATGTGATGGGAAGGCGATGGAGTTTGTAGACTATAAGATTTTCCTGCACCAAGCTGACTCAGTATACCACTTTTTAAAGACCTCTAATGAAATCCTAATCTTACTGACTCTTGTTTTTGTCCTTTTGACATCTCTGAATCACTTCTTTTTAGGATGTGTGTTGGGTGTGTGTGAAGGTATACATTTAAAAAAAATACCTTTTCAACCATTCTTAAGTGTATAATGCAATGACATTAAATATGTCTTCACTGCTGTGCAACCATTGTCCATTTCCAGAACTTTCTCATCATCTCTGAAACTCTGTACCCTGACATTAATTCCTTATTCCTCTCTTCCCCAGCTGTGTTCCTCCTTCTTTCTAGTTCCTGCCTATTAACTTGACTACTCTAAATGCTTTGTGTCTGGGTCATTTTTTCCAATTTTAGCTTTTTATTAGTATATATTTGCAGTACATAATGATAACATTCTCTACTCATGAGGAGTTGCGACATGTTCATAACACATCTTAATGCTTTCATGTCTCCCTCTCCTCCCCTCCTTCCCCTCCTTCCATCTCTTGGACCCCCTTCCCATTTGCAAACATCTATCTCCCTATTTCCTATTATTTGCTTTTTATGTTACTCTTATTTATATTTTTGGTTTCTCACATAAGAGAAACCATGCAGTATTGAAGCTTGTGTGTCTGATTTATTTCAGTTAATATTACGGTCTCAAGGTACATCCATTTCTTTTTAAATGACCAAGTTTATTCTTCTTTAGGGCAGAGTAGTACCCTATTGTGGCATGTGGAGTTTGTAGACTATAAGATTTTCTTATGTATACTACATTTTCTTTATCTGTTCATCTTTTGACAGCCACATAGGCCACTTCCGAGATTTAGGCTTATTTCATTACCATAATTGCTTTCAAAATTCTTCCATGTTGCATCAGAATTTCATTCAAGGCTGGATAATATTTGATTGTATGCATAAGCCACGTTTTGTTCATCCATTCATCCGTTGATGGGCATTTCAATCATGTCCACCTTTTGGCTCTAGTGAACGATGTTACTGGAACACTGGTATCCAGGTATCTAAATCCCCACTTCCAATTCTCTTGGGTACACACACACAGATGTGGGATTGCTGGATAGACATTTTCATTCCAAAAGTTACAAACTGAGGGATAACAAGAAATGGGGAAGAACCAGGACCAAAATCCACCAGGGCAAACATTAAATCCACAGTTCAACTTCCAGCATCCCCAGAAATCTGTGCCAAGTAGTAAACTCCAAAGGACTTGGTGACTCCACCCCTATGGCACCGCAGATGATTGTAGCTCCCACAGCTCCTCTCTTGGGCTAGCTCTTGCAGTTTTCCTCAGATGATCCACTGTCCTGGCTTCACCAAGCTTCTGGGGTCTCCACGGCACCTTTGGCTTCACACTCACAGCTTCACACACTGCCCTCTGAGGAGCACACTGCCTAGCCTCCAAGGCCTTCTTCTAAAATTTGGGTGGAAGTCTTCCTGACCCCACAACTCTTCTATTTTCCATGTACCTAAAATCAGTGCCACATGGATGATGCCAAGGTCTACGGAGCAGTAGCTAGTCTTCCCTCTCTTTTGGCTATAGGGGTCAAATGCCTGGATCACTGAGCACTCTGAATCCAATACCATGAACAAATTCTCTAGGCTGCTGCTGCCATTCCGGAACATGGGGCTTTCTTCTTAAAGCAAAGTCTCACTTTTGCAATTTTGAGGCTGTTTCTTGTGATGCCCTCAGGCTATCTTTTCTATTCTGTTCCTTCTCAGTAATCAAGATCTCCTCTGCTCTATCTTTGTAGCCCATAGCTTTACTGGAGCTTCTTTTCTGGCCAAACTCAAAACATTTTAAATTGGGCCGGGAATTTAGCTCAGTGGTTCTGCCGCCTGCCTTGCAAGCAGAAGGACCCGAGTTCGATCCCCTGTACCAAAAAAAAACAAAAAAACACCATTTTAAATCATTGTGGTGGTGTCTTTGCTTTTGATTCTCAACATAGATCTGGCTAAAAGGCTCCCAACAGCAGCATGCCATAGCCTCAACATTAGACTGCCTTGAAGTTTCTTCTGCCAGATTAGTCAACTGCTCTTAAGCTCAGTCTCAGGCAAAATCTTTGGATGTGAGCAAAATGCAGATAAACTTCTTGCCAAGCCATAGCACACATCATCTAAAGTCTTAACAGCCAGTGCAATCCTTCTTTCCAGCAGAAACCTCGCAAGCCTGGTCTTTACCAGCTTTATGGTCTTCTGAGCTTTGATCTGAATCTTCCATACAGTACAGCCTAAGGTGTTCTAGCTCTACTTTTTCACCCAGCATCTCCAAACCTTTCCTAATTCTTCCCCTTCCCACAAGCCAGTCCCTAAACCACATGGATAGGTATAGTCACAGTAACAACCCCACTCCCGGTACCTAATTCTGTCTTAGTTACTTTTCTCTCATTGCTGAGACAAAATACCTGACACCCAAAGTTAAAGGAGGAAAGGTTTATTTAGCTCACAGTTTGTAGTGGTTTCAGTCCATACTTGTCTGGCTCCAAGGCAGGGTGGCACAGAACATAGGGGCAACAATAATAATAATAAAACAACACGAAGTTCTATTCCTTTGCACATCAGCTAATGTTTTCTATAGTATAACAGATAAAATCTTGACTTGCCTCAAACACGTTTATATGTGTCTAGCATTTTCTTCCCAGCTCATAGATTCTAAATATATGTGTTCTTGTATAAATAGTCTTCTTAAAAATACATGGTCATCTTCCATTTGAAAGAAAGGGAAGACTTTCTTGTTCAGATCTGACACTGAAATTTGTTTCAGCTTAAAACTACAGAAACTAATATTTTGTTTCCAAATATATACTAGAAAAAAACTTCACAATAACTAGAGCTGTTGTGAACTTAATTTTAAGTACTTGAAGAAGAAAGGAAACAATAAAATCGAAGCCACATCCAACAGACAATTTAATTTTTTTAAAAAGTGAGAAAGTTTGTTTTAAAAATTACTCTAAAATTAAAACAATTGATCTGAAGTTTTATAGAATTTCGGATAAAAGATAAAAATGCAGCTCTTAAAAAATAAAGCATCTGGGCCGGGATTTAGCTCAGTGGCACTGTGCCTGCCTCACAAGTACAAGGTCCTGAGTTCGATCCCCAGTACCAAAAATTAAAAGAAATAAAGTTTCTCTTGAACATGTACAAATTCTAGGCATAATTCAAAGTGCTTTGTAGCTAGTAATTCACTTGTTCTTCTGAACTTAATGAGGTTAATGCTATCATTAGCAGCCCCCTCTTTGGTTTTTTGAGACAAGGTCTTGCTCACTATGTAGTTCAGCCTGGCCTTGCACTCACTATGTAGCCCAGGCTGGCCTTGAACTCAGTGATCCTCCTGCTTCAGCTTTCCAAGTGCTGGGATTACAGGTGTGTGCCACCATGCCCAGAAGCATACTCATTTTATGAGTAAGGAAACTGAGGCAGAGAGCAGCTAAGTGTCCTTGCTCCAGGTCATGCAACTAGGAAGTAACAGAGCTGGGACTCTCACACAGCCACGTAGCCTGGCTCCAAAGTCCACACGCTTACTCACTAAGCTACACTGTCTCTTGACATCACTACAAATGAAACCAGACAACTGTTTTGGCCAAGAGGCAAATAAATCAGATTTTTGTGTTGTTACATACAGTTTGAGGGTTTTTTCGTCAATGACTAAACTCACCTTAATTAGTCTTAGAATTTCTGCTTAATAGTCTTATACAACTTATGGTACTGAACTTTTAAAAATGAATAATACTTCTGGTTCTAGTTAAATAATGAAACCTTATGCTACCCTTAAATGTGATGTTTTATTTGTGATTTAGTTTTTGTCTTGTTTTTGAGATAGGGTCACACTATGTATTCCAGGCCAGTCTTAAACTTGCTAAGTATCCTAGGCGGCCTTGAACTCAGTATCCTGTTGCCTAAAAAAATGATATTTTTATAAAGAGTAAAAGCATAGAGGAATGCTTCTAAAATGTAAAGCAGCAGGAAGTAGACCTGTAAGAAGCCAAACTCTACACCAGACCACATCGTACCCCCACCCCCTCCAAAAAAAAAAACCCTAAAAAAAAAATGGGAAAGTTTCATTGTAGCATTTCTTGTTTGTTTCTTAATTTTGCGTAAAATTTAATTGTCAAAAAGTGAAATGGGCTTGTTTTTTCCTCTGTACTAGGGATTGAACCCAACCCTTTTGCCCTGAGCTCTATCCCTAGCCCTATTTTTATTTTTTATTTAGAGACAAGATCTCACAAAGTTACCCAGGCTGAACTCAAACTTGTGACCCATCTGCCTCAGCCTTCCAGAGTGCTGGGATTACAGGTCTGCGCCACCAGGCCCAGCTGAACTTTATTTTTTAAAAGGCCAGTCGGAGCCTTTAATTACAAAAGTAATTTAGCTCTTGGTGATAATCTTTATTTGTGTATATATGTTTTCTTCTTTTCTTTTTTTTCTTTTTGGTACCAGGGATCAAACTCGTGTCCTTGCACTTGCGAGGCAGGCAGCGGAACCACTGAGCTAAATCCCCAGCCCATTGTGTATATATTTTTTGCAGTACTGGGGATAGAACCCAGGGCTCCACACACAGGCTAGGCAAGCACTCTAGCACTGAGCCACCTGACCCTCTTGCTGATAACCTTAGGGTATAATTTAGAATCATTTCCACAGAGCTCTGTATTATCAGAATAAAGATGGGCACAATTCAGAGCAGAACTGTCATCTGTGGCTACCTAATTTTCTTTGAAATAAAATTGAAGTTCAGTTTCGTCGCCACATTCACCCCATCTGAAGTCTCAGTAGTTACACATGGCTGGCGATAGCTTTTTCATCATCACAGAAAATTCTGTTGCCTCCACAGTTCTGAAGAAAGAATATACGATCTGGAGACAGAAGACTTAGAGTCAAGTCCTCCTACAAGCTGGCCCTGGCTGTGTGAAATGAGCAATGTGCTTAAACTTGCTAAGTCTACTTCCCCATGGGCAAATTTAAACCAATGTCCTTTCATAGGCAGAGGTTAAGAAGATGAGCTAAGAGCATGCAGGTGACAGGTGATAGTTCTCTGAATACTGTAGGGTGCTTTACCAGAGAGACATTGCTACACAAGTCCCCTGGCTTGAAGTTAATCCAGCTCTCTGTGTGCTGATTCCGAAGCCAAGATGGATTCATACCAAGAATGTACCTATCGGTGGACCTTTGTTTTTTCCTTGTCACAGCTCTGCAGGTGACTTACATAACACACCTCCCCCAGTTGTTCTTTAATGATTACACTGCACTGTTTCCATTCCTACAATGAAAAAGAATGCACCTTAAAAAGGAGAAAAGAAAACAGTGGTGTATACCAAAGAGATAAATCGGGCTCCTAAAATGCTACAGTTCAAAGAAATCAATCTGAGTAAACCGAGCAGGAGTTCGGCCCGAGATACCATTTGCTGCAGTAATTTAAGGTTTTCACCAACAAGGACAGCGGCTTCTCTAAACCTCATAGCTGTTGGAAGGCTGAGGAGACGGAAGTAGTTGCTCGTTCTGGTTTTGTTCCCTACCCTCCGCTCTGCCCCCTTGCACGACCTATATTTTACCTGCTGCATTGAGAGAATGGCCTCCATGTTCCCATTTCTTGACATCACGCCTATTTATAAGTACGCGTCTCCCGCGGGTCCAAAGAGAAACCGAGGAGCGAGTGGGGGCTGCGGTTGGCCCTGTTCCCCACTCACACGCGCTCTCCTCTTTCTCCCCAGGTGTCCTGCGGCCGTGGATGCCTTTGACATTATGACCGCAGAGGATTCCACCGCAGCCATGAGCAGCGACCCTGCCACCCCGTCCTCGGCCAAGGTGCCCGAGGGTGTGGCGGGCGCTCCCAATGAGGCGGCCCTGGTGGCGCTGATGGAGCGCACGGGCTACAGCATGGTGCAGGAGAATGGGCAGCGCAAGTACGGCGGGCCGCCCCCTGGCTGGGAGGGCGCACATCCGCAGCGCGGCTGCGAGGTCTTCGTGGGCAAGATCCCGCGCGACGTGTACGAGGACGAGCTGGTGCCAGTGTTCGAGGCCGTGGGCCGCATCTATGAGCTGCGCCTCATGATGGACTTCGACGGCAAGAACCGCGGCTACGCCTTCATCATGTACTGCCACAAGCACGAGGCCAAGCGCGCCGTGCGCGAGCTCAACAACTACGAGATCCGGCCGGGTCGGCTGCTGGGCGTGTGCTGCAGCGTGGACAACTGCCGCCTCTTCATTGGCGGCATCCCCAAAATGAAGAAGCGCGAGGAGATCCTGGAGGAGATCGCCAAGGTCACTGAGGGCGTGCTGGACGTCATCGTGTATGCCAGCGCAGCCGACAAGATGAAGAACCGCGGCTTCGCCTTCGTGGAGTACGAGAGCCACCGCGCCGCGGCCATGGCGCGCCGCAAGCTCATGCC
>NW_004624761.1:26590502-26601095 GCF_000247695.1 Heterocephalus glaber
TGTACACTACTGGGGTAAGTTTATAACTTGAAATGTGAACCTTTTTTTTTTAGGGTTAAGAACAAACTATATAAATGTTTTTAAAAAAACGTTTTTAGAGTTCTGTTTCCAAACATGCTAGTAGTTTAGTTATCTTTAGCTGCTTTGTATTTGAAAGGCTTTTTAGATCCTGCTCCATTTACAGTACATTCTTACAATGTATGTAGTAAATAAAGCTTTCTTTAAAGCAATTTCAAGACTTCATTTTAAATATTGTGGGCTATTTCGTTTTTGTTTTTTAGTATCGATTTTCTTTCCCCCCAAATATAGGAAAACCCTTACAGTGTGGAAGGGGTTTAAATTGTTAGTTATCAGTGTCCTCTGACTTTGGCTCAGGTGGTGGAAGGTTGAACACTCAATAGATGTGGCAAAGCTTGTCACTGCTCTCGATGCTGAAGTTTATGATCCCGAGAGCATTACTCTCAGACCTCCAGATGGAAGCACTCGATAAGACTTTGAGTTCTTTGGAGGTCTCCTGCAAGTGCTGGGGTGACCTTGATGTTGGTTACTACATCAAAAACCAAAGCCTTTTTGGTTCTTTGTTTCCCAGTGCACAATGGGATTAATGGAACACTTCTTTCTCTTCTCTAGAGATCATCACTAACTTCAGATAGTACCTGTCAGCAAAGCCAAGCAAGTGACTGGACAGAAAGTGACTAATTGTCAGTGGAATTAATGTGTTTCTCATAATTGCTCTACATGGCTTTGCTGGTGATTAAGAATTTTACCTTAACTTGGAACATTGTGCCGTGGCTTCCCAGTCTGCATTTCCTGGAATCCTAACTTCCTGCTTCCTCTTAAATATATAAGGGCCTTTTTAGAACAGGCCTGGAAGCTTCCCAAGAGAACAAATGATTAGGCAGTATTTTTAAGGGCAGCAAGATAATGCTGAACCCTTTTTGTTCGAGGAGAAAAAGTACAGCCGCCCTTAGAAGTCACACTTGGAGTTAAATTAGTCTCCTTAGAAAAGGCGTTACTAATCACACAAAATAGGTATCACGCCTCTGCCAGGTGCCAGGTTGTGTCTAGGAGCCAAGCTTTGTTCTCGCACTCATGGAATTGAAGATATAGTGGGAGGAGGTTAGCAGTCTGCTGGGGAGGCAAGTGCTGTGCATGTGTAATGCACTAGGCTCTGGCTCCGTCATTTCAGAAGCACCACGTGGTAAATATGAAGCCAACAGTGGCTCTGTGGCCAGCCAAGGTCACACAGCTGGTAGGAATCAGGACTCCAAACTGTACTCAGACTCCAAGCACTGGATTCCAGCTGCTGACCCTGAAATTGGGTAAGCCTAGTCTTTAGGAAAAGATAAACTTATCTACATGAGCTTTTAGTGTGTTTTCACATGCACGTTGGGGAATGGCACTAAAGGGAGGAATGCTAAAAGTGCATTCTCAGCCTGGACCAAGTAGCAGAAGAAGTCAGGCTGGCAAAGATGTGTGCCCCAGAAGGTTTAAGGAATCCTGGGCACAAGACCCCCTCCTGAAGAGTACGGAAGAAGCACACCAGCTGTCCATCTGGGTTCCTTGGTTTGGTTCCTGGGGCCAGAGTCAGGGCCTCACACATGCTAAGCACCCACTCTACCACTGAGCCACAACCCCAGCCCTCTACTGCACCCTTCTTAGTTCTTCAGTAGCTGCTCCACTTTTTCTTCCAAAACTATCTGTCATGGCAAAATCCATAAGCATTTATTTAGCAGAAAGAACAATTAGCACAGTCTGACTTTTTGTGTGTGTATTACTTTAATAATTATATATCTTATTGTAAAATTTTCTGGGCACTCAAGCTCTATATCAGAGTTGTTATGTTATTTTTCTAATCATGTGGAATGTGTCATTTTGCCATGGCTATGTCAATGAAATGACACTCTGACACTGTGACCCTAAAAACAATTAAATTTTCAGTTTTTAAAGAATAACTTAATAAGATGACACAGATATACTCACTTTGTCCTTGTCCTACCTCTTTCTTGGTGTACTGCCCATTTCTGACTCCACAAGGTCAAAGATAGGGTTAAATTTAAAGATAGAAAAAGACTTGGGCCATCCACGGTATATTTTGCTTTGATTCCAAGGTCTAAGCATTCAGACTAGATACAGTTCTTTCTCCTTTTTTCTCTCATTAGTCTTCACTTTCTAGGTACCCAGTGTTGCTCTGATTTCTAATTCTGAGTGCCAAAAACCTGGAGAAATGTGATTACCCAAATTCTTACCTCTGTGGGCAGGCACTGTGGCCTATGATCCAGTCTGCCCCTGAAGTCAGAAGGTCTAGGGGCCCTCCAGCTTTGCTGCTTAGCAGTCATGTGGCCTTGGAAAAGATACCTCTTCTGATATCCTAACTGGTTAGAGATAAAAATGCTCATAAGTTATCGTAAAATTCAAATGAGTTCATGAATCCTAAAAAGCCTGATATGTCATAGGCACTTTTCTAAAAGGCAACTTTCGTCCCCTTCCCCTTTTGAACTATAGTGTGAAAGCATTCCTCTATATTAATTCCAGCAAGCCTTAAATTTTAAGCCTGGTGCTGGTGATGGAACCCGGGACCTTGCATGCTGGGCAAGTGCTCTACCACTTCGCCACGAGCCCAGCCCAATTCTTTGTATTCCTTTATTCTCCCATCCATTCAGAAAACATTTGTTGAGTGTCAACTCAGTGCTAGCACAGTGAAAGACATTAAAATAAGTGACCCTCTCTCTGCCCTCCAAAAACTCCTGGACAGTATCTTATGGTAGACGGCTCACCTGGACCTGGGGGAGAAGGGCAAGAAAGCTCTGGAAAGAAGTGGCATCTGCACAGCGATCTAGGAAGGAGCAGGGAGGAAAGAGGACAAGTAAGGCTCGAGCCCAGGGGAAAATGACATGGTTTCCTCAAGTGCCTGACAGCAGCTCAGCAGGGTTGCCCCAAAAGAAGAAGAAAAAGGGAGCAAAGAGGCTCCATCTTTATTCATCCAACAGTCAACGGAGTTCACAGCTGTGCATTCACCACGGACATTAAAAGTCATCTGGTCTACCATACCTATCACCATGCACTAGACTAAGATCGAAGTGGATTAAAGATCTAAATATTAAGACAGAAACACTAAATTTGCTGGAAGATAAGTTAGGTAGAAGTCTTGAAGACATTGGCATAGGAAAAGACTCTATGAATAAAACCTCTGTAGCATAGGAACTAGCACAAAGAATCAACATCTGGGATCTCATCTTATTAAAAAGCTTCTGCACTGCAAGAGAAACCACCAACAGAGCTAAGGGACAACCTACAATGTGGGAAAAAATTTTTAGCAGCTGTACATCAGTCTACTATCTAGAATATATAAAGAATTGAAAAAAATCAGACCCCCCAAATTCAAAGACCCAATTCAAAAATGGGCATCTGAAAGGAACAGACATTTCTCAGACAAAGAGGTAAAAGCAGCAAATAAATATATGAAAAAATGTTCAACATCACTGGTCATTTGAGAGATGCAGATGAAAACAACACTGAGATTCCACCTCACCCCAGAAAGAATGGCTGCTATCAAGAAATCATCCAATAAGTTGCTGGCGGAGGTATGGGGAGAAAGGAACCCTTCTCCATTGTTGGTAGGAGTGCAGATTGGTGCAACCACTGTGGAAATCAGTATGGAGATACCTCAAAGAACTAGGCTTAGAGGCCCCATTTGACCCAGCTATTCCCCTGCTGGATATCTTCCCAAAAGAATTAAAAGAATCTTACCAGAGCAATATATGTGCACCCATGTTTATAGTGGCACAGTTCATAATAGGGAAAGCTTGGAAACAGCCCAAGTGCCCACTAACTGGAAACTGGATAAAGAAGATGTGTTTTTTTATAAAATGGAGTACTACTCAGCCATAAAGAATGAGAAACTAGAGACATTTATAGCTAAGTGGATGCATATTGAGGCCATCCTCCCAAGTGAAATAAATAGGACATACGTGTAAATACCAAATAGTTTCTCTAGTGTGAGAAACTGAAAGTGTAATTAAGGATTAAAATGATTAAAATGAATAATTGATAATTTGAAACAGGAAGAAAAGGTTCAAAGGGATAGGGGTGGCAGGAGGGGAAGGGAAGAGATCAGAGTTACAGGCTGGAATCTGGAAAGCATCCATATATAGATTGTGTTTAAAACTATAGGAAGAGATGTAGATAGAGACTAGGCTGGAGCTCATCAGTGGGTTGGGAAGGAAGAGTCACTGAGATCAAAGGAGAGAAGAGTATGTTTCCAGAAGAAGCACATACAACTATGTACAGTACACAGTACTCGATAGTGTGATAAATGACTGTACTGTTTTAGTTACCTATCATAACATGCTGTGCTTTTCATCCTTTAGAGTTTACTGTAAAACAGTGTGCTGCTATGCCAGTGGTAGCCTCATGTATCTCGTGTTTAACTGCGTATTTGGATAATATCAAGGGACCATCACAGATGATTGACGCATACCTTCCCAGTTTGCACTTAGAAGTTGGCACTCTATGTGGTACTTTGCGATACACACAGATGAACTTGCCTAGTAACATATTTCTCAGACTATATTTCCATCACGTGTCACATGGCTGTATAGAAATTTAAATTTAAAAAAATTTGACCTATGTAGAGTCTACTAGCTAATTAGAATTTTTTTCCCAGACCACTATTTGTTCAATATTAGTTTTGAAAATCTTTCTAAAACAAATCACATCCTTTGATGTCTTGTTAATGCTTGAGATTTTTTTTAAATTACATGGAAAAGGGCCGGGCATTTAGCTCAGTGGTTCTGGTGCCTGCCTTGCAAGCACAAAGTCCCTAGTTCAATCCCAGGTACCAAAAAAAAAATTATATGGAAAAATGTTTAAGTACTTTTCAGTTTTGTTTTGGTTGAGTTCTATTATATTTGATTATTATTATAGATTTTTTCCCTTGCATTGCTTTTATTTGAATAATTTTAATTTTTGTATATGTGTGTGTTTAGTGAATGATAATGAAGTTATACATTTTTAAAATTGAAAAAAAAGCGATCTGGTCTTTATCCAAGAGATTGGAAGCCAAAGCCTGAGTCATTGTTCCCTCTGTAGGGCTTGAGCTTTAGGGAAAGATAGAGCCCTCAGGTTGTAGCCTCTGGGATCTTTCCTTCCACCCTTTCCTCTTAGCAGACCCCAACCCCTGCTGGTGCCTATTGAGGCCTCCTGTCCCTAAGTAAACACCCCCCACCACAGGACAGGAAGGCAGACTTCCCATAAAGGCAGTGGAGGCCTGTGATCCCCCAAATGACAGGGTGGGGGAGGACTCCAAGTGAGATCTTCTGAGAGACCTTGGCTACCCCAAAGGAATTATATTTCCTTACTGCTTTATTCCACACAGTTATACCCACAATCACAAGCAACATCAGATCCTGCTTTTTTAATAAATATGACCTTTCCTGGGCTAATTTTTAGCTACCCTTATTTCTTGGCTTGCTCTACTTTGTTTGTCAAAAATCTTCATTAATGATTAACCAAACACGAGGTTTAAAGAGGTCTTAGTCATTCTGAGGCAGGTAAGTCGAGTTATCAAAGCCTAATTGTTCCCAAGATGACCTACCTTGCTCGGGGTGCTGGGTCAAGACATTTTGAACTGTGGTATTATGATAAGACCAAGTCATGCCAGTTCTGTTCTGCTGGAATTTTTCCTCTCCTTTTTCAGGGCCATATTCCAAACTGGGGGGGCACTATAGGACAGTATCATTTACTTCGACCTCAGCACCCTCACCTCTATCCCAATTCAAATACTGTCATTTGACACTTTACCAGTCTTATATAAAGTGCTATGCAGTCTCAGCTCCCAGACAAGCCCCTAATCTGCCTTTTCCAAATGAAATGCTCTTGTAAAAAGAGAGATTCTGGAAATGAAACTGAATCTAACTGTGCTCTAAATTTTACATGGGAATCATTCTGAGCATAAGAATAATCTTATTCATAAAAGCCAAAATAATCTAGTAAGCATAATTTCCCAGCCCTTAAATGAAATATCCAAACTATTGAGCGCTCCATCAAGACTACCCTTAGTGAGCATTTCTTCATCTTTTCCTCATTTTCCTGTTTGGGAATAATGTTAAAGTCTTAGAGAGAGGGGAATCACTTAGCAGAGGATAAGAGCAAATGGCTGCCAGTTAAACACTGTATGCCAAGCAGTATTTTATATGAATGACCCCAAAATTTTAAGAAAAACAATGTGGATATGCAATAATGCAGGTGTCATATACAGCTTGCTGAATTTTCACCAGTTGAGCATGTCCATATGACCGACATGTGGATGAAGAACATGACCAGCATTCCAGAAGCGTCTCTGCAGCCCTTTCCACTAACTCCCCATAAAGGGAAATCCTGACTTCTGCTAGTATAGATTAACTTCACATGGATGATTTTTCATACTTGAGATAGCTGATATCTCCCCTTTATCGATTTAAAAAACAAAAAAACCAAGGGGGTGGAAAGAAGTTTAATAATTTACCCTAGAGAAAAAGCCTGGATTTGAACCTGGATTATCTAACAGCAGAACTGGGTTTGGCAGGTGGCTGAGGGTAACTGTAATTCACCCATTTGGTAAGGCCTTAGTGTCATTTGTTTATTTTAGAAGTTTTATTGAACTTCTGACAGTCACTTCATCACAAAGGTCATTGGAGCAAGTGAAAAGGAAAGGTCACACACCCAGCAGGATATGGGACACAAAACCTTTTGCAGTCTCCAGGTCCTGGAGGATTACTTTTCTGAATCCTTTTTTCCCACCCTAGTGGCTTCCAACTCTTGCATGCTAACATGGCTTTTATCAAACTTTGCTCTCAGGAAGGGAAAGGAAAAATTAATTCACACTGAGGTGAGTTGTATGCTTTTTACTAAGGATAAATCCCATGCCCAATAAGCTGAGGAATAAATCTCTAATTTTGGAATTTAAAGCCATAGCCAGTCAAATAAAGAGAATGACATCAAGGGTCAGTGGGTCAGTAGGTCCTTCCCCTCCCCCATGTCATTGTACCACAAAGGCAAATAATGCAAGGGGCCCAGGCTAAGAATTTTGAGCTGACAAAGAGCCAAATAATTCAATTCTCTGGAGAGTTCATGGCACAGTGTTAATGACCAGTGTCCCAAATATGAGACATAATGTACAAAATGCTGGGGAGACATGCCAATCAAGGAACTTCCTTTACTCTAAGATGCTAATCACATGATCAGCTTCTCTCTGAGTAGCGTGTCACCATGTGCAGCAGCTTTGTCAAGATCTGTCTCACATGAGCCTCATTAGTCCTGTTGGATTCTTACAAAGCACATTCTTTTCCTTCTAGCCCATTCATTCATTCATCCATCCATTCATTCGATAAATATTTTTCAAGCTTTTATTATGTGCCAGGCTTTGTAGTAAGGTCAACAGAGATAGTGGTGAGCATTATCTCCATTTTATTGAAAGAGAAATTCAAAACCAAAGAGGACAAATTCAATATGATATTCTAAATTTGGTAATGGTATGTGACTTTAAATGCAGTATCTCATTAAACCCTCACAACTCTCTGAGGTGGATGCAATTATTAGCAAGCCCCACTTTACATATAGTAAAATTGAAGACCAGAAAGAAGTTAAGAGAAGACCCGAGTTCTCATAGCTTGTGTGGATGGACAGGGCAGCGAGAACCGTCTTCCATCTGACTCCAGAGATGAGAGCTCAGTGTAACCTTACTGATTGAACAATTGGTGCAATTATGAGCCCCTCTGGAAGCTGAATGGAGATCATGAGAGCTTTGACGCTGATGCAGAGAATACAAAGACAAGAGCTCTCGATATGCGTCACTGGGAGTCTGTGAAATTATTTGGTGGGCTCAGCATAGGCCTTACTTTTCAAGCTAAACAGATCTTTCAGTGCATCTCTTGGGAAACAGCTCTTTCACCCACATGTTAAATATATCTATTCAAATGGAACCAGAAGTGAAACCCTTGGAATTTGGAAACTTGGCCCCTTAACCTTGCACTTCCTTCTCTGCCTCTGAACTATAAGAAACAAATCTCTGTTTTGTAAGTTTCCCCAGGCTCAGACAATCCAGTATAGCAGTGAAAAACAAACTATAATGACCCAAATTGCAGTTTTGTTTTGGTTTTGTTGGTACCAGGGATCGAACTTGGGTCCTTACGGTTGCAAGGCAGATGGCAGAACCACTGAGCTAAATTCCTGGCCCCCAAATTGCAGTTTTGCAAGGATGCCTGGCCAGAGCATTGAGAATAGATGGAAAGGGAAGAATACTAAAGGGAGGGGATCCAGGAAGGGGGCTGTTGCAGAGAGCAAGTGAGAGATAATGGTGGACAGGAACAAGGTGGTAACATAGGGACATGGAAGGAACCCAAAAGGGATTCAGTTAAAGTCAATAAATACTGGTGACTAGTAAGTGAGGAGGTGAAAGGAAATGAGGGATGGCTTCCAAAATTCTGGCCTGGGCAATTGGGTGAATAGTGGTACAGATTTATAGAGCTTACATGTAGCTTTGGGCTGAGCATGATACATGAATTAACAGTCCCATGTAATAGTGTTGTTCTTATCTGTTTTACAGACTAGGGACCTGAGGCACAAAGAGGTAAGTAAGTTACCCAAGGTAATAAGTGACCAAGTCAGGATTTAGATTTAGGCAGTCTCACTACAGAATGCACATTCTTAGCCAGTCATGCTGAATCACAATTTGCTGAAATGGAGAGTATAGAATGAGTAGCAAATTTTATTAAGCACATGCCAAATCATTGGGACCTGTTGAGTTTGAGATGCCTGTGTGAGGTCCATGCAAAGACTAGAAGGTTTGGGGAGTGGGGTTAAACTGTTTGTTTTAAAAGTATGATCCATGTGATATCACAGGCTGATGTGTTGGAGGCAGGAGCCTGGATGAATTTGCTTGAGGCAGCACTATGAAGCCTTGATGCTCCACAGTCTTTCATGACTTTTCCCATAGGCTCCCACTCCACCTGCCTTGTGCCCCAGCCCAGTGGGAAAGGAAGTGTAGCCAAGGTGACCCCCAGCAAATGTTGCCAAGCATACCAGGGAAGGGGCTGGTGGAGTATGTAACCAAAACCAACACCACTGTCTTAGTTACTTTTCTTGTTTCTGAGACAAAATACCCAACACCTAAAGTTAAAGGAAGAAAGGTTTATTTTGGTTCACAGTTTGTAGAAGTTTCAGTCCATAATTAGCTGGCTCCATGCAAGGGTGGCATGGCAGAGGGGTGCTACAGAGGAGAAACGGTTCATGGCAGGAAGAAGGCAGCAAAGCAGCAAGTAATGACAGCAGCCCTCTTTCTGTCTCTTATATTTTATCTAGGCTACATGCCCTTAGGGTGGATAGCACTCACATCTAGGGAGAGCCTTCCCATTATCCACACCCAAAACTATGCCAAACCAATCAGTGGACTAATTTAGTAATCACACACCCTTGATCCCAGCATCACACACTTAATCCAAGCATCACACACTCTAGATCCAGCCACCTCTGAAAAACCCCACCTATGACTCCCTGAGGCTTTGAGGGGACATCTAGACATAAGCCATAATATTCTGCTCCTGGCCCCCAAAAACTCATGTGCATCCCTTTATCCAAAAGGCATTTAGTCCATCTCCAAGAGCTGTCAAAGTCCTAACAGTTTCAGCATTGCTGAAAAGTCCAAGTCTACAGTCTCCTCTAAGATTTAAGCCAAACTCTTAACTTTGAACCGCAGTACAAATGAATAGAACATTAGACACTTCCAACATACAATGGCACACGATAAACATTCCCCTTCAAAATAGGGGGATAGAAAGGAATGGGACCAAAACAAGTTCAAAATCCAGCAGGGCAAACATTAAGTCCTATAGTTCCATGTTCAGCATCTGAGGCAGTCTGTGATAAGATGTGAATTCCAGAGGGTTTGGGTGGTTCCGCTCCTATGGCACTGCCAACTGTTATAGCTCCAATGACTTCTCTCTTGGGCTGGCTTTGCTCGCTCCTTGCAGCTTTCCTCAGATGATCCATGTTCCTGGCTCCTCCAAGCTTCTGGGGGGTCCAATGCACCTGTGGCCTCATACAGTTTCACACACTGCCCTCTCAGGGGCACACTGCCTGGCCTCCTAGGCCTTCTTCTGAAATCTGGGCAGAAGCTTTCCTGATCCCACAACTCTTGCATTTTGCATGCATCTAAAACTAGCACCATGTGGATGATGTCAAGGTCTGCCATCAGCTGGAGCATGAACCAGGATTCCTTCTCCCTTGGCTGTAGAGGTCAAGTGCCTGGACTGCTGAGTGTTATGAACCCAATCCCCAGGAAAAAATTCTCTAGGCTGCTGCCATTCTGGGCCTCTCTTCTCAAACCAAAGTTTTTCACCTTTGCAATTTTGAGGCTGTAAAGGCTGAAGTCCTGCTGTTTCTTTTGATGTCCTCAGGCCATCTTTTCCATTGTCCTCTTCTTTCTCAGCAACCAAGTTCTCCTCTGCTGTATCTTTGCAGTACACAGCTTTACTGGAACTTCCTTTCTAGCCAAACTCAAAACATTTTAAAATCATTCTGCTGGGCTCTTTGTTCTTTAATTTTTTTTTTTTTTTT